>VZRV01002446.1:928888-1041351 GCA_013398115.1 Falcunculus frontatus | reverse complement strand
AAAAAAAAAAAGATCATTTCTCGTGAACCTATATATATGAATCGCTTTGTACTGCTCGACTGATAGAAGCGATGCCTGTGCTGGGATTAAACCCTTTTCATCATAAAACCTCATCTGGTTCGGAGTCCAAGTCCATCAAACCTTTTCCCTTTAAAGTCCCGCCTTTGATTCTACATCAATTTATTCAAACCGCAGCTGGGTGGCTGAAAACGAAAGGACAGCATCATTTAAACCAACCATGTTCCTAACTTGAAAGAAGGACTATAATTAAAAAAATGGGCATAAAAGAATGGAAATGGGATAATATTTTTTAATGGTAGTTCAAAGGCCGACAGATGTCAGAGCCTTTGAAGATGTCAGTACACTGAGCAAGGAGTTGCCATTAAATAGTTTGCCTGAGAGGTGAAGCAGCTTTTTAATGACTGAAAAAGCCCTTGCAGACACATCCTTGTGTTTTTAATTTGTCAGAGTTTCTGCAGTATTTTCTGATTAATGACACATGATTATAACTGCATAGCACACATATTTTTATACTTTGTTAAATGAATACTTTATTCCACATTCCTTCAGTGCCAGATAAAAACAGGAAAGCTTTGCTACAGAGTCCAAAACTATTCAGATTGCTCAAATATTTATGGTAATTTGAGGGGATTGGCCAGATCCAGAGCTTCTATGTGTTGCTACCTTTTGTTCTTTAATGGAGCTATTACTACTGCCACCACAATGTGCATGCATTAAGTGAGCATGTGACCCAGTAATGCATTGTGCCCTTCTTGTGCCCTAAACAATCAGAGCTTTCATAATTCACTGATGAACAGAGTCATCAAATCAAAATAACATTTAGAAAAATCCCAGGGTTGATCCTGAACAATACAAACAATGGCTGCCAATGTATTGTAAGTGGAAAATAACTTTTCCAAGGAAAAAAGCATATTGCTAGGAAACATCATGTTCAGAAGAAAAACATCAATATTTAGAAATGCAGATAAAGTCCCCATCTTGGGCTGAGAAGATGCTCCTGCAACATCCTTCATCTCTCTCTTAACATATGCAAATTTCTTCAATTTTCCCCATGAATGGAAAATGTAGTAGCCTGAAACACAGGGACAATTTCTTTTGCTGCCAGGAATAAGCTCTCCCATCACTACATCAGCCTTTTGTGGATGCCTGCCAAGCTGAGCAGGTACAGCCCAGGGACAGCCCAGCCCTGGGCAGGGACAGGAAAAGCCAGCACTGTGTGCCCTGCCTTGTATCACACCTCAGAGCATCACCCACATGAGAACACAGTCATTACATGGGAATTTGATTAATGTGCTGCTCCTTCTGCTCTTCCAGCCTACATTCAGCTTGTAATTGGATCATAAATAGAAATGTGATGGACTCAGCTGAAAGCGTGCAGAGATTGGAGGTACTGCAGCAGAGCTTTGTGAAATGAGTTGCTGTTCTGCCCTGAACACTGACATGAGTTCATAAGTAGGAATATTTGGCTTGTTGCAATCCCTATCCATCAGGAATCTCTCTGTAACATCCCCATTGGGAACCTCCTGGAGGGCAGGGAGGTGACTCTGGACACTCACTGCTCCATGGATCTGCAGCGGGAGACGAAGGAAGCCACGAGCCAGGGGTGCTCTGCTGTGTGTCCCAAACACTGCACAGTTATCCCACCGCAAAAGCAAGCACTGGAAAGTTTGAAAAGGAAAAGAATAATGTTGCAGAGAGAAAAACATAATTCTGAAATGGAATTCTCCCACATGTATTTACTGAATGCAAACAGAGCCCTGCTAGGAAGAAACATGGCTGTGTTAGGAATCCACTATAAAGAACAGGGAGAACTGTACTTCTCTCAGTACAAACAATTGTCATCCCATTCCCAACGAACCTGCAGCCTTCATTCTTGAGTCACTCCACAGTTACCTTCAAAGACAGTTTTATTTGAAAAGCAGAACAAACCCTAACCTACCACACATCATTAGACCACTTGACTTTACCATGAATCTCACATAGATTTGAAAACTCAGTCTATGTTAATGTTACATTACACGCTTTTGCCACTTTTCCTAGAAAACAAATGACACGTGGGAGCAGCCAGGAAGCTGCTCAGCAGGATGGGGTGGAGCAGCCACTGGGAACACCCATCAACCAGAGAGGAGCTCGTTCCCTCTTCCATCCCATCTCAGGAGCTGGGCATGTCCTGGATACCCGGGTGCTCAGCAGGGGTGTTGGGACAGGGACAGGCTCTGGATGGAATAAAGCAAAGGAGCAAGATCTACACATCCAAAAGGCCCTCGATGTCATCACTGTACAGAAATCTGTTCAAAATTCAAGTATTATTTTGGCACTGTGGTAAAAGTAGCAGAATAAAATGTTGAATCTCAAGCAGTTACAGCTGAGCTGAAATAAACCTTCAGAGAACAAAGAAAAGGCACTTCTCTAAGCTGTGGGACTTTCAACAGAATTCCAAATTAATTATACAAACTAAAGGAATATTACTCACAAAAGGTGCATCAAAATTCTGAATAAACATTATAAAATTCTTCTAAAATGGGAAATATCAGACATCCTGAAAATATTGTTTTGCTGCAAGCCCCATGTAAGCAGACAAAGCTGAGCCATTCAGACTCTATCCATTAGAGGGCAATAATACATATACACACACTCATACACATACACAAACACACTCCCTCACGCATCCCTAACTGATTTTAGCAGGAAAAAATTACTATTTTCTCTCTAATATTACCAGTGGTATATTGACAGCTTGGGTCCTGTTCCCTCCACTCCCCCTGCACTCCCCAACAACAGCATCCAACAGATAACAGCTACAGTAACAAATTATTCTTTAAATTTGCTTTCCCACAAGGAAATCAGAGCAATTCACAGTTTCAGAAGGCTTCCAGTTAGTTATTATTAAACTTGAGTAGGCTGAACAACCAGCATGTCTGTAAGCATGGAAATCATTACAGGGGTTCCCAAACTTTGAACAGACAAAAATGTTCTTCATGTGCTCATCTCCCTCCTCAGTCAAACACTTCTCCTTTTCCATACAGTCACCTTTGATAACAGCAGCCACTGCAGACATGGCAAGGGGCCAGCACACTTCAGATGGCTCTTAGAGCTACAGACAAATCATGGAAGGGCAGTTTTTGATGTTATTAGAGCCACTCAAAGGAGGCAGCTCATGTGCTGTGTCTTCTGCTTCCCTGCTCCAACCATGCCAGCCTGCAGAGAAATCAGCTGATAAACCTTGTTTATCTGAGGTCCCCACCCTTCTGCTGCCCCCACTTCCAGCATCCCACAAGCACAATTATGATACCAGCTCTCTGGGACAGGAACTGTCTGTTGTTCCATGTTTTCACTAACACAACATAGACTCAGACCCCCGAGAGGATTCCAGCAATACAAATAATTACCAGCAGCCCCTAAACTACTGCTTGTCAACATCTCATTAGTTACAGGACTGCTGGAGTTCACAGGGACACACAGGCAGCTGCATCAGTCATTTAATGACCAGGAATTCCTGTGAGCACCCACACTCCACTGATTTGTGTTTGGGGTGGCATTTTCCCTTTCATTTGTTTGTGAGCTTTTTGCTTGTTTCTGTTTTGTTTGGGTTTTTAAAAAACATATTACTCTGCAATTACCAATCCCTACTCCCTTAAAAACAGCAATTCGGGTAACAATTTCATCTACCAGCTTACTGTTTCCATCCACTGCTGAATAAATATTAATTTTATATTAAACTAGAGGTTTAATTGAAGATCTGAATCCAACTTCACAAGGTCCAAGATGAAGATGTAGAGTAACACACTGGTCCTGTTGCTATCCCAGGCAGGACACAGGTGCCCTCCAACCCAGAAATCCCTAAGGATACCAAATATAGCAGGAGAACATGTGGCATCCTTCAAATCTTCCAGTGTACTCTCTGTTTGCAGCAGCTGCCTTTCCAAAAATCACTTTCTCCGCTATTTCTCTTTTCTAAATTCATTTTACAGATGCCAATACAGTAAAAAAGCACATACTACAAAAGAACTCAAGCTGTCAGAGACAACTTTAGAAGAACTGTATCACCCGTGTGGAAGACGGAGTTCACTCTTTGTGGGATTTTCTGATCTGTTTCAAGTGAAAACACTGTGTCAGGGGGGGGGTTTGTCTTTTTTTTAGCCTTTTTTTTTTTTTTTTTAAACTACCTTAGTGATGATTTTATGAACTCTGAAGAACAACTCTAAAACCTGAAAATGGAATATTCACGATCAGGCCAATATTTTAGGGGTCAAAAGTAAAGTTTTCTTATTTGTGGTATTTTAGGAGGACTTTCAGACACATGAATACAAATTACTCTGAGATATGTAATTGCAGTTTGAAATATATCGTTTTCTCCATTAAACAGAAATCTACAGCATCCCTGACATCGATTTCTGTCATTTTGTCATGATAAACACTCAGGTATTAAGTACCTTCCACATCATGGACTCAGGCATGATTCCAATTAGTGCTGAATAGAAGACAAAATGTCAGCTTAATAAGCTTCAATTTGCAGAGTCTTTGAACATCCAATGATATCATCACTTTGCCAATCATTTCTTGTACTTTGGCTTCTTTTTTTCCATCTCACCCTCCCTGTCAAAAGGAAGTCTTTCAAATCCACAGAAAGAGAAGACATGAACAACGTCAGTCATTGGTCTGACTGAGCTAAAAGATCCAAAAATGACTCCCCAGTACATCAACAGAGAGCTATGATGTGCACAATATTCCCTCAAAGCTAATTTGCTGCCAACATGTAGAGTAATTGGGAGAAAAAAGTCTACTTTAAAGTCATACTGTGAAAAATATTTTCTTGCATGAAATCAACACTAAAGACCTTAAATCACTGTCACAGTCTGTGCCACTCGTTCAAATGAAGAAACAGTTTTTGTTCAGGTAAGGTGACAATCATTTCTTCAAAGGTGACTGGGCCAAGGAACAGCTCTGCTGTCTGACTCCATACTGAAAATTATCACTGTATTTTAAAATAATGGATTTTATTTCTTATTTGTTTCTTAGGAAGAAAGGAAAAGGTTTCCAAGAAGAAAAAGACAAAGTGCAGAGAAAGCACTCACAGTTCTGTGAGCTCAAATGTCCGAGGCCAGCACAAGTCCACAGCCCTCAGCTGAGGACTCATGATGTTTTCTCTATCTGGAATATCCCCAAATGCAGAACCTAAAATCCCTGCTCTTATCTGGGTGTGAGGGAAAGCAGAAACACCAAATGGCAGCAGAAAAGACAAGAGATAATGAATCAGGATGGGAAGTGTGGAGCGATATCAAGGACCACGTGGGCTCTGCAGGGCTGTGCCAGGGCAGCTGCTCCTGCCTGAGAGCCCACAGCAGAGCCCCAGTTCTGAGAAGGGGATGGGAAATGGGATCTCCTGAGCTGAATCCCTGGAGGAGGTGGTCACAGAGCACACAGCCAGTGCCCCATGGGCTGCACCACCCAGATCCAAGAGATTCTTGGCACTGCACTGCGCTGTCCCGTTTCCCTGGCTTGCACATCCCACAGAACCCCGTCAGGAGCCCCTTGCTGGCACCTCTTTGTCACTCACGGCTCAGAACCGGCAGGGGACAAACCCCAGCTCACCCTGTGTGGGGTGTGGTGTGCCCAGAGTCGGTGCTGCGGTGGGAAAAGGGCTGGAGCAGCTCGGAAGGGCAGGATCTGAGTTTCCTGGAGCTGGGAGCACACACTGGGCATGGCACTGGTGGGGGAGCAGGGCTGAAAGGGTGCAGAGCATTTGGCTGCCCCTCCATGGGATGGGATAGCAAATTCCATACTTCTGAGGCAGCAAAGACTTTGAGGAGTTGCTACAGACAGCGGGGTTGGGCCGGTGGGGAAACAGCTGCAGAGATTTTACTGGTGAAATACTCAACCCTGTGTCTGTGCCAGCAACATCATCCCAGACCCGCAGAGAACCCACCATGGGGGCCTGGGGCTTCTCCCCCTCGCAGCTCCTGTCTGTGAAACAGAGGAGAACCAGAGGAGTCTCCCATTTTTCTTCCTGGCTAAAGCAGCATGTGCAGGAACAGGCAGAGCAGTGGTGGGGCAGTGCAATTTGCCATAAGCATCTCAGCTGCAATTTGTTACTGGTTTTCCACTTGAAGGTTCCTTTATAACACTTTAATGTGGGAGCGTGCAGAGCTGTATGGACGGGCTCATATTTCTCAGCTGACATATCTTCAGCCAAAGTATGTCAGCTACAGGAGAGGGCAAGGCTTTGCACTGGCTCTGGGATTTCTTCTTCCCCCATCAGAAACCACATAAAAGAAAAACACAAATAAATCAGCTCTCCAAAATCACTATTTATTACCTCATCATGAAACCGTCTACTGGACCCTGCAGTGGTATTGAGTAATATCATTACTTAAACCATAAAGAGGTTGTATTTATTACTCAAAATTGGGAAAATTAGCATCCATATGGATCTTATTGTTTTACGAGCAGTATTGCTGCCAAAACAAGTGGTGTTAACATTCCAAACTACAGATTGTCACCATTTCTCGCCCAGTGTCTCATTCTTTCACTTAGTATTTAAAATACCTTTGAATTGAGGAACTGAGCAGATCACAGAATCTCTTCTATCAAGATATATATCATTTAACAGCCAGACTACTGTTCAAAACTTGATTTATGGTGGCAGTGAGTGAATGGAATTAACATCTGATGACCTAAGGAAGAGAGACTAAATTGATTTTGGATAATCTTTCTTTAGAAAAGGGATGAGAGAAAAAGAACACTCTTAGACATTTAACTACTTAATTTGCAATACATAGCACCTTAGTAGGTAATCACAGACAGGACATCCTAACCTCCATCCCTGGAAAAATGACAGCGTAAAACTCCATGAAATTAATTTCCAGGCACAGGAAGAATAAAAGGGTCACTGGGAACAGCCAGCCTGGATAAACCAGGGCAAAGCAGGCTTGAATAAAGTGATCGTCTTCTGCCGTGAAAGGAGAGAAGTGTCAGTGTCACTCACCTTGATTTTAGCAAGGTTTTGATACACAAACTGAAGGGACACGGACTGGAGGGGAGTCCTACAGTCTGAGCAGAGAACCCACAGGATCACGGGGTTTGAAGAGGAGGAGTCAAGAGCCAGCCAACAAGTGGCACTTCTCAAAGTTCAAATGGGGCTGATCCAGCTGAACACCTGCTCCAAAGCCCTGCAGGACAGTGACCCTGGGCCATACTGTGGATGGCATTTCCTGGGGAAAGCACTCAGGGTGCCAACCACAGGGACCTCAAACCCTGCAAGCTGAGGAATGAGCCACCAGGACCTGCAGGGAGTTCACCAAACCAGGTTTATTCAGCCTGGAGAATTAAACACCCAAGAGAAATGAATTTGCTGTCTTCAACTGAGGGTAAGGAATTGTGGAGAAGACAGAGGCAGACTCTTCTTGAAGGAAGGGCAAGAACCTACAGATCCAAATATTAACAACAGATATTCCAGCTGGCTATAAAGGAAAAGGAATTTCACACTGGATTGGTAAAGCACTGGAGCATATGGCTCAAGAAGGCTGTGAAATCTCCACCAGTGCAGGTTTTTCAAAACTCAGCTGGACTTGGCCCTGAGCAACATGATGTGGTTTTGAAGTCAGACCTGCTTTGAGCAGGAGGTTGGGCACGGTGACCTCCAGAGGTCCTTCCAACCCAAATTATTCTATGATGCTGTGAAAAAACTCCAGAATGAATGCTGGTCTCCCATTAGAGGATGTCCCTTCAGCACTCAGGGGAATGTTTGAAGCGGATGGCACTGCTGTTTTCCAAATTGCTGCACTTGTTCTATGGACTAGGAGAAGCCAACTTCCTTCTATTCAATAGCTGTCTCAAACAAATTACAAGGTAACACGAAAAAGCAATTTTCAAAAGAATTAAAAACCGTAATAAAGTTGTGAGCAAGCATTCCCTCCTCTGTGCAGCAGACATTTACTGAGTAAGTTTAATTGGAATATTTGGAACAATACAGTATCATGGAAACTACACTCTGAAGATTCAGACACAACTGGAAGTAATACCAATAAGCAAATTCAGAGTCTGGCTTTGCCATACACCGATCTTCACATAGAAAGCACAAGCTCCTTCTGCTTCAAAATCAAAAGATTTTATTGTAAATCGGCCGTTTCTGCAGACTAGCACAGCATTTTTGCCTCTCTGCTTAGAAATTACATTACACCACCTCAAATGCTGCAGTCACTACCTGTTTCTACATGTACCTGTTTGTACTTGATTGTTTCTGACTTCAGTATTCCTTTATTTAACTTTAATGTGAGAAATAATTTCACACCATGAACAGCTTATTGTCTATTAGCGTTAATCATTCCTTGCAGCCATCACACACAAACCCTGCTTGCAAAGCCACACCTAGTGGATGTGTTAAAACCTGGCATAAAGATCCTTTACATCTCACTGATGAGCAAAACTGATCTCATTTCTATTCAGAGAAATTATTCTATGTTTATTAACATCTATGCAGGAAATAATCACTTTTTCCTAATCAAGGAGTGCTGGTATAAAATAAAATTACTGCCATATGATCTACACCCTGCCCCTAGACAAGTGAAATTATACACTCCACCTTCTCAGCTGCCAATATTTGAAATTAAACAAAAAGAATATAAAAACGCTGATTGCAACGTCATAATAACTACCAGATATACTCAATTTTATATTATAGAAACAAAAAGTCCATTTTGCTGAAAAGAACTCCATCTCAGATTCAGAGTTCATATTATGTGATGAGCTAGTTTCTATGGCAACTGCTTTCTCTTTTACATACACTGTAGACAGCACAAAATGTCTGTTGTCTCCTAAGTTAACTTAACATTTTTAATCAGCAGATGACAATTTGTGCACTATTATGTATGGCTTCCAAAAATGTCTTTAAATATTTCAAGCGCTGCATGAAGTACAAAAGGAGAGAGTGAAGTCACACCTCCCACCCCAAATTCCTCACAATCCAATTTCAGTCCTAATGAAAAGAGTGAGAGTTGAGAAAAAACGTGGGAGACATCAGAGATGATCACCCACCATGGCACAAGGACGCTTTGAAGGTTGCTTGAAGTGAGGTAGTGGCAGATGTTTACAGCTGGATCAACAGGTGTTTGAAAGGTGTCCCAACCCGAGGCAGCAGCTCAGCCAGAGTGAGACACAGGACCACAAACGTGGCAAGGGGGGTTCACCTGAGCAGGGGAGGGGATGTGCCCAGGAGACCCAGACCCTGGTGGGGAGAGCCCTAAGCCTGCACTGTCAGCTTCAGTTCAGAGCAAAACCTCATTTTTAACTCTAATCTCCGAGATTATCCCAATGCTGCAGCCCACACGCTTCCCACAGCTCCCCTGCATTTACTCAAGTGAAAACCAGCTCTGTGGATTACCAGTGTTTGAGTATTTCCACAAGAAACTGTTGCATTTGACCATTTCACAGCAATGCTCTCAGTAAGAGCCCAGTGTGACGTCTCCATGGGACCCACAACCAGATCCCTGATTTCAGCAGCCCTTCCCCATCAGTGGGATCCATCGCAGCCCTGAGTCAGCAGACTGGGAATAACAACCAAGGAAAACCACACAAGTGCTGCAGCAAATATTTGGTACTTTAAATACTTTACATCAACAGTCATGTTCATTATCCTGGGCTGACTGGTGGTAAATTAAACATGCTGCAATATAGCCAAAAGCTTTTGTTTGGGAAAGGCTAAAAGGGAACGGCTGTCTGTCTACAGGAGTCTGACTGGCAGCCCAAGAGCGACTCTCCAAGTAAAATACAACAAACAAATATTTAGATTGCAACTCCAGGATTTAGGTTGGTTGCAGAGAAAGCCTGCATAGCAAGCACTGCATTTCTTCTCATGCCAAAGACATCTTCCACTAAGAAAAGGAAAGGAAGTAAAAGAAAAATAAAAGAGTAATATAATTTATTTACTCCAAATTGTAAACAGAAGTGACTTCAGTAGCACCATCAGCATCTGAATGTTTCCCAGGCTACCTCTATCTGTACTCTCCAGATACCCTCAAGCAAATTGCTTCTACTGATACTGGGAGAATAACCATGTGAGAACTGGTGTTTGGAGATATTAAAACAATTACATGAAGCAGAAGAGTTGATCAGTGATTTATCTGTAGGTAACAATAGGTTCTTCCAGATCAAAGTTGAAGAGAGTCTCCTATTCTGAAAAAAAATGCTCCCCAAATCCTCCTTTTAATATAGCACTGAAAAGTTACTGTTGCAGTAATATTTACATACAGATAGAAACTGGGGGTGTGTTGGGTATTTAGTTATCACTAAAAATGTAAGTAATGTCTCTATTGGGGTTTTTTTTCCTATATTTTCTCTTGTCAGTAGCTGACAGAGCTGTGCAGCAGACACACATCAGCAGAGCCACCCTTCACACATTTATGGAGCCAAGATAAATGTCTTCTGTTTCCCCCACTTGGTTGATACACTAATTATCTACACAGAACCATAAACATACACCAAGAATCTGCTGGAATGAAAATAACTATCACTGCTGGAATGAAAATAGTGATTGCTACCCGTTTTTTATTTTAACTCCAGAGGCTCAAATTAATTCAGACAAAACCAGGTGCAAAGCAATGGTTGCAGAAAGATTGTTGATCCCAAGTGCAAAGAAGCAACTTCCAAAGAGGAGAAGCCAGAAAAGAAGTGATGGGATGTGCTGTATGTGGGACACCAGGGAAGGAACCGCTGATTTCTGAGAAGGGAAAGCGAACCAGGATGGTAAAGGCCAAGGGGATTATGGAAAGTTCAAAAAGCAAGAGAGGAAAAAGGAAACGGATACTTCAGCCTTGGGATAACACCTTATTAACTCTTCTTACCACCTCCAGCCTGTTTGCTGGGGTTTTTCGTAACAAGCTCTGCTCTCAGTGTTTGTGTTCACACGGCCTCAGAACTACTCGAGGTTTTCCTTTCCCAACCAATAAGGGTTTCTCGAGAGCCCCAAGACACCCCAAAAGAGCAGTGATCTCTTGGAGCAGCCTCATTTTTGAGAGCACAAACGTTGCCTGTTAAAATGAAACACCGTGACACCAGTGACACACACGGGCAGAACGTGCCCGAGCACTCGAGCTCCTCTTGACCCAATTACGACTGGATGAACACAGTGGCCTGGCCAATTATCTCAGAACAGAACCTGGAAAGACGATTCAGCTTCCTCATGGAAACTTTCTTTCCTCTCCTTTAGTGCCAAGCGCTGTATTTGAAGTTACAGGGGTGCATTTTATTTCTTCTTCTCGCCCAAAGGTCAACGGTGGAAGAACAAGCAGGAAAATGATCCAACTCTGTACAGCAGCTGGAACATGGAAATCTTTGAGCTGGTTGAGGGCACGTGGCAGATGCTGGGGAGAGAAGGACATTCAAAGGATAAAGGGGAACTATGAGGGCACAACTGGCACCACAGACACCTCAGCCCCTCCGCTTCAGTTACCAAAATTTCCTAATCTTGCTATCTCATTTCGCCAAGCAAACTGGATATATTCTTCTCTGTAACCTGCAGTCTTGCTTCAGAAAATCACTGATTCCATAGCAAGACTGCTTTTATTAAACAAAGGAAGATCTCTGCATTGGAAGGAGCTCCCTGTTTTGTGAACTGATGGATAAACTAAAATTATTTCAGGAGGTAGGGAATGAATGAGCAACCAAAGCATAACTTAAGAATGCTCCTAAAGAAAATCCAGTTATCTAAATTAAATAGAAGTAGTGATTCAAAACTATCCTTAAAAAAACCATAATCCTGTGTGATTAGCTACTGTTTAAAGAATAACAACATTATGGCAGTTCATAGAAAACGTATAGGATTTAAAAGCCTACAAGAACACAGCATGGCATAAAAGCCTTTGTACTACTTTGGCTTTTATTGACCTACAAGCCAATTTACTCCTCCCCAAGCATTACAGCTCCAGGTGAAAAAATCAGAGCGAGTCTCCAGGAAATGGAGAAATCCAAGCAGAATGCAATTGTTATCCAGAAATTTATCAGCAACACAAAAGGTGATACGCTTCAATCAAATTCCTTTCTTGAAAATACATTAAACTTATATTTCAAGAAGAAATAACATTGTTTTATATTTAATTAATATCTGGCAACGTGCTGAAATCTAAATTTTTATACTCTAGTTGTGATTAAACCACTAATAAATGTATTCATATTTGAATAAAATCAAACTATTTCATGTACTGTCTTTCACAGTATCTGAAGACCTACGTGAAAGTAGAGACCTTGGATAGGCAATAAAAAAACTAAATTAATCTTTACAGTATTAGTAAAATAAATTGTTCAGCAGTACTCAGTCAAAGCTGTCTTTAGGAATATAGTGAGAAATACATATTTTAAACACATATATTCAGAAATATGTATTCGCTACTCTTTCATATGGAAAAGGATTTAAGAAAGACTTCCCGTGAATACCTTTAATAACGGTGCTTTCACATCATTCACCCAACGCTGAGCAGATAGGTCCTTCAAACCAAGCTACTCATATGTGATTAACACTAATTATTATTTAAATTTTTCGAATAACCCAGCAAATCCACTTTTCATTTCGCGAAGCAAAATGGCCTCCGCTCCTATTTCATCTCACCTTCGCTGGGACACAAAGCACTCCTAAAAATTACTGCTGTCAAAGATGGTTCCAATTTAACAGGTTTTTAAAATGCAATGTTGTTAAATACCCATTAAATGGGTTATCTTTGTTAAGAGCCTGACAAATGTTTCATAAAGAACATTGCCCGTTAGTCACATCAGATGTCCAAAACACGCATTTTTAGTAAACATATGCAAAGATTAAAAAAAATTTATTAAAAATCTCTGCTATAATTCTATAAGAAACACCAGTATTGTCTGTTGAGCTCGCTGCAAAGACAGAGGTGGATCTGAATACAAAGACCAGAGGAAGGAACGAAGAGCAATTTATTTTCCCAAATGGAAAAATCTGCGTCCTTGAAAGCTGGGAGAGTCTCAGTAGAATTTAAACAAACAACAGCTCCTCTAGTCAAAGCAACTGCCTTTTCTTCCCTGATTTACAAGTCATTCTGATGGCAGCAATGTTCAAATGACTGTGCAGGGATATTCAAACTACAAAGAAAAGCTCTGTAAAAAGGCCAAACTCTGCTTTTCAGAGCGTTCAGATCCCCCAATAGCTGCGAAAATTCCCAACTTTCCACAGAGCACCTGTAGTAGCATCATTGATCCCCCTGAAAACAGAAAGCACAACCAAACTTTGGGCTCCAACCTTTGCCAGAAATGAGCCCCAAGAGCACAAACCAGAGCTGGACTTACAGACACCTCCCAGTTCTCGGGATTTGCTTAAGAGAGTCCCTTTCCCTTTGTATTCGGTGTTACAGAGCAATACAGGAAATGGGATGAGCACGGGTGTGTAGACAGAACAATTCTATATAATTCCAAAACTGCCTTTTTTTAACCTGGGAGTTACAGCTCTGCCTTTGTCCGCAAAAAAATAACAACAGCAAGAATGCAGGTGAGAGGAGGCTGCGACTCTGAAAAGACACTCGGAAACAGATCCATAGATGAGATGAATCTATCTTGGGCCAAAATAAAAAATGCAAAGATAAAAACCAATCCCTTGAACCATTTAAGTCTTTGTTCGCTCTTACAATGCAGCGGAAAATAAAAGGCAAGGTTTAATTTTTTTTCAGAGGCCACCTGAGTATCCCCTTCCCAAGTGTTCTCACAAAGTATATCCCGTTTTCATTGGAAAACCACAATGGTGGAAACGGAGAAATAAGTCCTGGCTTTGCAATATATCTCTCAACCTCCTGAGAAGCCGTTTGCTTCCTAAGAGACTTCCTTAAGCCAGATTTCGATAGTCTGAGCCAACCAAAGTATAAAAACCAATTGATTTCAAAAGTAAATTTTCAATTCAGTTTCACTTAGCTCCGTTAGAGGTGTTAGTAAAAGTCACAGCCTACCAGTCTGGGAAGTAGAGTGAAAATGCCTCTTAGTCTGAGCCTAACATCTCCTAGGGAAGGTGGTGGTGCGCGGAAAACGTGTCATTAAAGATGCTTTACCAAAATGTCCAGTTTTGGTACAAAATAATCCATGCGTGATAAGCAATTCTAACGCTGATTAGGAAAGATTATTTTCCATCAACTCTTTAAGCTAGAAAATCACCTTAGTTTTTTAAATATTGCCATTGCAGGCCTTTTTAATAAAGACTCTTAGGAAAATATACCATGCCATCCTTACAAAATAGATTGAAAAAAAGGCAATAAGATGGTTTTTGAAGTGAAAACTCATAAAGATCATTTTCCATGCTGACAGTGTGCATTTCATCCAGAAGTTTGAAGAGTCAAATGCTACCCCAGCTGGGGGTTATTCTGCCAAATGGCTTCCAACAGTGACCACAGAGATGGAGGATGGGAGGGGTGCATGTGTGTAGGAAAATAAACGTGATGGTAAGCGACCCCAAACCCACATCATCTTATCAAACATCCGACACACGGAACCAAACACACAATGCAAATCTAGAATACAAAAACTGAAACAAAAAAGACATGAACAAAAGGAAATAAAGCCATTTGTGAGTTACCTGCAGAGATTTAAAACAAAAAAAAGCACACGAACGAAGCAGATATAATTCACATGGATTTGCCCAGGAAGGAGAAAAGGAGGGGTGAGTGTGAGGGCTGGGGGGGAAAAAGAACAGATACCTTTTTTTCTTAAACAAATCCATCATGAAAGAAAATGAGACAAGATTATAAATAGGCCGAGTTATAGCGCACCATGGGATTTTTAATCTGGCTACCTGTGGTTTTTGCAGTTAAAGCCCTATTCAGCAGTGGGAAGGGAGGGGGGAAAGCGGAAAAAGAAAAAAAAGAAAAAAAAGAAAAACTAAATCACGTTTATGTGCCAGTTTCGCAAATGCTCCCCCAGCGAGCACCACCAACAATGCTGGCAAACAGGAAACACTCATTATCAGCATTTTCTAATAAGCGGACGCCTTTCAAGCGTTATTGATCGTTACCTGGCCGTCTCGTTTCCTGCTTTCTTGAGTTTGACTCTGGTGCTCTGCCATGGCAGCGCGAAGCTGTTTCTCCAGTTTCTCGATCTCCCGTTGATGGTCTCGGACCAGGCAGTCCTGCACTGCGTTGTGCTGCTGGAATAGGTGCGTCTTCTCCTGTTCATGCTCCAGCTTCAGCTCCACTATCTGATTGGACAGGGAGGAGTACAGTTCATCAATAGAACATCCTTGTCGTCATGACAACTCGTCTACAGCTTAATTTCCCCCTTAATTTCATCAAGTTGGCAATTTTATTTTTACGTCACTATTACCTCACCTCTTAAAAAGCCACCGTTAGCGTGACAGAATTCCTCCAGACAATCCCAACAATGGAGACAACCGAGCAAATCCAGTGCATCCCTACCCAATTTGTTGGTACAAATGTCGGAAGCGTACAAAAAAATAATATTAAAAAAAAAAAAGGGAGGCATTGTCGCATTGTGTGGCGGGTGCCCCCGTATCCCGCTGCTGCTCCTCAGCAGGGCTGAGGATCCTAAATGGTTAATAGGCAGCCTGCTCGCCCCTTCGCTTAAGTATACACACACACAACCCCCCACCCCAGCAATTAAAGCTTTGCAAGATTTCTTTATGATTTCCAAAGCGAACGCTCTTCCTGCGATATTCCTCAACGCTGGCGCATAGAGTTGTCTCTTTTTTTTTTCCTCCCCTTAAATCAAAAAACAAAAAAAAAAAGAAGCAAGAAAATTATAAAAAAACAAAGCTCTATTATCCCGTTGTCAGCTACGCTATCCCAACATAAACAGATGTATGTGTTCCAGAAGGGCACCTGCTGTGCCGCAAGCTTGCACCATGATTTCATAAGAAGCCCTCTATTCTCAGGAGCCGTTCCCAGTCCGCACCACACTGGATGCTGTGACCTTGGCCACTCTTAGCCTCTCCCCGCTTGCCTGAATGGCAGCCCGAGACCAAGGGCCTGGTTGCCGCAGCTTTGATATTAATCCTCCCGCCTGCGCACAAAGGCACCCTACCTGGCCTGCACACTGGAGCGGCCAGGCCGCCTTTGAAGCAGGTGATGAATAGGGACGGCAGGAAGCCGCTTCCCCACTGAACTCCGGGCCACACAGCTGCTAAGAACAGTCACTTGGATTTTTCTTCAGTTTTGGTGGATTTCGGAGAAGGAGGAGGGGGGGAAGTAAGAAAAATAACAAAAAAAAAAAAAGAGAAATCTCTTATCGTGAACATGGTGGGGTATTTTCAGCATGAGAAAGGAAAAAAAGAGCGGACGGGAGGAGCCGCTGTGTGAGCGCCGAGAGCGCCCGGCACCTTATCTTAAAGCTGTAGCATTCAATTCTGGGATGATATCAGCTGTTTGCCCGGCTTCCGCAGGGAAAATTTGAAGCTAAGTTAAAATAAAATTTAAAAAAAAGGGCATTTTCTCAAACTGCAGACCAGCGTATCGCAAGTTTAAAAGGGAAATATGCCATCCGTGCTGCGCTTGGGAGCATCCTTCTGCAAACGGAGCGAGGAGAACAGATGCAACATTGCACGGTTTAACGTATCTACATTATTTAATAACGCTAAAGAGCTCATTAAGAGATGCCTGAAGTCCCTGCAGGGGTTAACCCCTCACATTTTCCATGCTGGGCCTGGGATCCTCACACAAAGTTCTCTATGCCAGGTTTTTGCCCAAAGTTTCTGTACAAAACTGGTTTCTCTCGGATGATCGCGGTGTCCATCCTGTGCCTAAGGCAAAGAGTTGTTGCTCCCTAAAATAACTGTAGAGCCTTTGCCTGATTTAGGAGAAAAAATGTTTAGTGTTTCTTCATACATCAGACCTGATTAAAAAGAAATCGTGTCAAGAGGAGAGGCCTTTTCCTTCAAACATTTTGTTGTCTTAATTACTGGGTTTTCAGCTGGTTGTGCCATGTAGGTCTGGGGTAAGGCAGTTTGCTGTGGGGAGCTTCAATTATTGGAGTTGTCACTTTTTTAACAGAAGGCAGGGCAGCAGGCATGGAACAGATCCTGCTTCTCCAACCAGTTCCACGTTTACCACACCAACCAAAGTAAATAGTTTTGCTTAGTAATCTCTTCACGTAAAGCATTTATAGACACAAAGTTTTTTAATTTAAGAGGTGGAACAAGCAAAAGATTCTTCAGCAGGAGGTGTGTCCCCCCAGCTGCTACGTGGGAAGAGAAAGGGTGGTACCGTGAGGGGAGGTGTTTTACAAAAGGCAAATTTGTTGAAGAAAAATTAAAAAACCCTCCTCACTTAAAGCCATGTCTTCCCCATGATGATTTTGGTTTGATACTTTAAGATGTTTCTGGCAGGGATTGGAGGTGGAGAAAGAGGAGATGAGAGAAAGGATGAGGACCAGAGCATTTTCATCCCTCAAAGACCTCCAAACCCATCTTCCCTAATAAATATTAGCATGTATTCCACATTCCCAACCAACAAAACAAGTAACACAAAGTGACTGAGCAGCCATTCCCTGCAATGGTGAGCACTCCCTGAAGCTCCTGCTCTCCTCAGAACCGCTACCAAGCGCTACGGCTTCACTTCCATTCCTCCCTCTCTCATTCTTGTACTGTTACTGGGTTGTTTTTTTAAATGAAAAGAAAAATTAACACCAAAAAATGGAAAGAGAAAATCCATGCTGCTTTACAGCAACAACAGGACTTCTTCATCACAGGAAACTGCACGAAAACTGTATCAATTCTTCATAAACCAGACAGATTCTGTCTCCTCTTTGAGGTAGAGAGCGCCTTTATGAATGATATAACAAAACCACCTCCTTCAAAAATTCTGTCGTGCCGAGATCTTGCTGCATCTACCCCTAGATGCTGAGCACTTCATCAGGTCACATTCAAATGTCTGCTCCAATCCAGCATTTCAGTGTCCAGAGGACAGGCCCTGGTAGTTGCTATACATTTCAGCCAGACAAGGAACACGACATTCACAATGGGCATTAGGGGCGACGCTGAAAAGAAACATTCATTAAATAATCGTGTGTGCCCTATTACCATAATCACACGGCATTCATTGTGCCTTGGATGTTTCCTCATCTTGTCCTCCCAAAGATGAAAATCTCTTATTCCCTTCCCTGCGCATCTGTTCCTGTCTCCAGCCATGGCCTGGACACAAAACCAAGCAGGAATGTCTGTCTGACCTGAGAGAGCCTTTCTTACCACTGCTGTTATCAAGCAACACAAATATTTGAAAATTATGATATCTTCTTTGCTGAATTCTTCATTTTTTAATTCTTTCCATACAGTGTGATAGAACAATGTTCAAGGCAACAGCCAACAGGTGATTTACTAACCCATCATCAGAATTACACCATTTACTTTAAATTTAGCTTTTAATTACACTATTTATTTTAAATTTACCTTTTAACCGAAATTTAAATTTCCTTACTCTTGCAGAAAAGAATTTTAAGAAGAAAACTAAATTCTTAACAAAGAACTAAAAAAAGATTAATGGAAGAACTGTGACAGTCGTTTATCATTCACTCACACACACACACACACACAAAAGGTGCAAAACAAATCTGGCAGTGTGGTTCATGCCCAGGACAGTGACAATGCAGCTGATGAACACAGGCAGATGGAACTGCCTGTGAGGGGAGGTGATTTAGGACAACTTGCTAAAACAAGGGACAGTCTAATACAGACCCAAGGTGAAATCCTGCTGCTGTTAGCACGCCTGAAGAACAAAGATCAACAATAAACAGCCCACTGATTGCAGGAGATATTTTCAGAAGCCAAAGAGTTGTAATATAATCAACGCCAGCAAATACCTTTTGAAAGTCCCTAATTTAGACAAGATCTTCTACTACCCAGTATTCGCTTTTACATCACACGCTAAGTTTAGGCTTTTCAATTTTAGAACAATTTCAACTTGTTCTCAAGAACAAGCACGCCTTTGAAATTCTTTTTAGAGTCCCCAAAGGAGGGAAAGGAAATTAGTTAGCTCACTACCTCTTTGAAAAATGTAACTGCTACAATAAATATTTGACACCAAAGTATGAAAATTCATGTAAATTTATGTCTGCAATTCCAGAAATATTTTAAGTAACACCTATATAAAATATGGTTTTGCAAGGCAAGATGATTTTATAAGAACTGTTTTGGCATGACTGAACTGAGGGCTGGAGAAGCCACCAATGCATTGCATTTGTCATGGCAAAGAACTGAGCTAAACTCACTCTGCAGCACACCTACAGCACGTCTGTTTTCAGTATTTCTATCCCAAAAGCATTTAAATATTTGTAAATCAGGTGTTTTCATGATTACCCTGCTCAAAACCAGCCCCAGCCTCTACCCAGGGAGGGCACAGCACATGATCTGTCCCCAAATAACAACTCCAGCAAAATCGAGCGTTTTCTGTCTCCTAAGCCTATAAAGAAACGTGCATGTTCCGTGAGGATATGGGGATTACAAATCTCTACAAATACTGCTGCTAAAAGTAATCTGATCGAGCAGGCTGGAGGAGTGAGTATTAATCATATTGGGGTCTGGTTTAGCAGAACTTTGGGCAGAAAAGGAGGCTCTTCACCACAAGGCAAGGGAGAAAACCAGAACCCCTTTTACCAGAACTCCTTTGCAGCAGGTAAATTAACGGATTTTAATTTACACTTTTTTTGAGGGAGATTTTTCTGTAAGTTGAAACACGAAGGTCTCCCAAGATATAAGGGCTGTAATGAGCCAAAGGCAAATGGGACAGCGAAAAATACATCTGTGCAGAACCACACATTACCACTGAAGCAGCAAGCACACGTGGGGTAATGTACATGACTTTCTATTTCATTGCAGGCTGCAGTAATTTAATCGGCATCACTGTGTTTTCTGTAATACTTATACCTTTTCAGCAACCACTAATAATTCTATTTCAACTGCAAACTAAGAATTGCAAGAAATTCTCTAAAAGAAACAAGCTGGTCTTTAGCCAAACTGCACTTTGATTTATCCTGCCCTAAAACAATGCACCTGAATGGTCTCACTATATAAAATTATATTCCTGATCTGTAACCTATAAAGGCTTTAACCTATTTTAACCTATTTTTAACCTATAAAGGCTTTTCAGAATTTCAGTAGTTTTAAAGTATGGGCAGCACAAACCCCACCTCAATCCTTCCATCTTCCCCATCTTCCTGGCATGAGCAAATTTGTTTTTAAATCACAGAACCACACAGTTGTTTGGGTTGGAAGCGATCTTCAAAGCTCATCCAATTCCAACCCCTGGCCATGGGCAGGGACATCTTCCACTATCCCAGGGTGCTCCAAACCCTGTCCAACCTGGCCTTGAACACTTACAAGGATGGGGAGTCCCCATCATCTCTGGGCAACCTGTGCCAGGGCCTTACCACTCTTATGGTAAAGAATTTCTTCCTAATATCTAATCTAAACCTGCCCTCCTTCAGCTTAAGGCCATTCCTCCTTGTCCTATCATTACATGCCCTTGCAAAAAATCCCTCTCCAGCCTTGTGATAGCTACATATTGGAAATGGAGTTGCATCCCTGTGATTAAATCCCACTTGGTCCCACAATGAACATGAGGAGCTCTCTCCCCTCCCCAGCCCACCCGCACCACTGAACCCATCACAGGCTGCAAACAGAAATATTTCTTTCCAACTAATGGACCTTGAGTCACTGCAAATGCCTGTCTGCAGCAGGCTCTGGTGCAGAATTTACTGTACACAGCCTTTGTTTGGGGATTCAGAGTTTATCCAAGGACCTTCTTTGAAGACAGAACTGCCTTCCCAGCCGCTCGCCTGACTCGCTGTTTACCGCAGGCACCCATTTGTGTTCCTGGAATCGCCTCCCTCTCCCTCCTCCCCTCAAAGTGGATTCTGTTGACTACACAGGGAGCTCAGGCTTTTAACTCTGAATCACACACGAGTTAGATGCCTGAAGGAGACCGTGCAAATACCCATCTGTCTGGTTAACAATTCTGTAAACAGCAATGGTACCACGAGAAGATTTCCACCCACTCTTCACTTGGAGGTTAAATTTGTCTCCTTTTCCCATTTGTGAGTTTTAGATATAAAGTAAAAAGTTGGTGTTGACTGAAGAAACTATTCCTCAGATACTCTGCACAAATGGTATTCATCTGTGTGTTAGGAGGGTTCAAAGGAAACGTTTATGCATCCTAGATTAATTTATTAAATGAAATTTATGCAGCTTGTTGCTGATGACATGAAAAATTTAGAGCTTCTACCAACGTGCTCATTTGGCGTCCTTGCAAGAACAGACTGTATTTCAATTATCTTAGAGTACAGACAATGAGGAGAGGAACAAAGCTTTTCATAAAGACTCTCTTCTCATAACTAAAGCAGCATACTAAAAATGGATAGTGGATCTCTGAAAACAAATGGCCAGGTTAATGTACAGCTAAGAAAGGCTTGGGACGTTGGTCTGTCTGAGGAACAGCAGATTTCCAGTGGATCTATCCAAGTGTTCCCTTCACTTGAGTGGGCAACAGATTGGTAAAAGAGAAGCTTGAAAAAAACAGAAAAGCAAGAACAAGGCCAGAAGGAAAGCCAGGATGGAAGTGCAGTGGCAGGAACTCTTATAGGAGCAAAGGTACGGGGACAAAGCGAGCTGGAGGTTGAGCCTGTTATCTCTATTAGTGTTAATTACAAAATTCATGTTTTGCCTGAGAGAACCTCACTCTTTTGTTTAAATTAACCTTACCAGAAAGTTATAAAAGACAAAAAGATCTACAGAATATTCTTTCTCTCCTCTCAGTAACACTTTCCTCTGCTCCAGCACACTGCTAAAATAAGAATAGTTTCCCAACACCACCTCAGATATTGTCCTTGCTGCTGGCAGGGAACATTACAAACATGCTTTCTTCACTTTTAACCACCTATTTTGCACTTCTTTACCTCCCGTCCTTAATTATAAAAGGCATATTTAAGCTCAACCACACCTGTGTCTTGCTCCCAACTTAAAGGCATTGTCTATTGACTTGTCTTTAGCATGATTTCAAAGTGATTTCATTAAATACCCAGGAAAATATTTCTGAAGGTGTCTCTTTCTTTCCTACTCAGATAAATAGGACAAGATGACAACTCTAATTTCTTCATAACTTTTACAGAAGTCAGAACCCAACAATAAATGTCACAAGAAAGGATTTCCTGAGATACAGGGAGATTCTTCAGCTATCGTGTAACAACTTTCCACTTTCCTACGGAAGCATGAATAATTATTTTTAAAGGGAATAAACACAGTTAAAGATGAACCAAACCAAAAAGGATTATTTATATATTTAGGTTGGCATCTAATCTCAGAGAGTGTGGCCATAACTCATCAGGTAACGCCATCCTGCTCTCACAATAACTCATCAACTCTTTCATTGTGTGTTCTCTCCCTGCTAGGAAAATAAAATTTCCTAGGCTTTGGCTCTCTTAATAATCTTGCATCTCATTTATTTCATATTCACTCAGTCACTTCAGCAACTGTTTACGGCAAAATATGGGTGTAACAGTGATCACAGTGGTTATTAATGGTTTGGGTTTTTTTTAAAGGACAAGCTAAAGTCATTTAAGCATTAGGATCACATTAAGGTCACTGAAAGTGTTCCATTCTTGACAATTTATTAAAATCTGCCTGAAACAAAGGTGTGCATGTACTTGGGTGTGCTGGGAAATGTCCCTGCATGAAGCCCTGTCCCACCTCTGCCATGGAACCACCACTCCCCACGAGAGATCTGCTCTCAGAAAGTGCTCAACTGACATGGATATGGGAAAAAACCCAGCAAATTCCTTAACTCTTCTGTCAAATTTGATTAAAATCCATTACTGAAAAGCCTGGGCACATGCTCTTTCAAACATTTGGGCTTGTAGAAGATGAACTCATCAGAAACACTTCCCAGGTATTTTGAGCTAAACTGAGGATGTAATTAGAAAGTAGGGGGAAAAAATGAAAAAAAGAAAAAAGGGAGGGGATGCAAAAAACCAAACAACCTTTCTTCCTGTGCTGACAGTGCCATAAAGCCCAACTATAGATACTGCAACCATTTCAAAGGCAGGAAAGGCTGAGGCCTTCACTGTGCTGTCCACTGGCTTTGAAGTGCCGAAAGCAGCTGCTCCCAGCAGATAGGAACTGTGGTGCTGCTGGAGTTATTTTTTTTTTCTTCAAAATATACTTTCAAATCTAACAGCTGCAAGTAGAACAAAGTTGAGCTAAAGTATATTTAAAGAAGAAAAAAAAAAGCCACCAGTTTCTCTCTAGGAGTGTTCTCAGTGGATACTTCAAAAGCAAGTGGCACCGAATCAGATGAAGCTGGAACCAGGAGGGATATGTGACAGCTGAAACCAAATACTGCAAGATCCAAAAGTTCCTTTTTGCTTTATTAATGGATTTGAGTGCATCTGAAAAGCTGACAAAATATTAACTGCAACGCTTTTGTCCAAATTCTTTTTGAAGCAAAAGACAAAGATGAATAAGTATCAATGTATCAGGTTATTTGTTGTTATAAATATCAGATAAATATCAATATGTAACATATCAGTAGGTCTAAGCTGCAGGCAGAGCAATCTTTCAGCCCCACAACCACCAGTCCATGTTCACACCAGTAATTGATTTGAAATCAATATTCAAGGAGGGTGTTGTGACATCAACCATCCAGATAAAGCAGAGAAGTGAAACCACTGCTCCAAATGCCACTTCCAAAATGTTTCTCAGATTGGAGAATTGGATAACAAATCAGTTAATTTGGTTCTTCATCACCAATCTGATTAAAATTATGGGCAACTGAATTGTCCAGGGTGCCATCAGTGCTACCCCTCCCACTCACCACGACAGCCAACAAAAACCAGATCTGTAGGGCAACTTCCCTTTGTGTCTAAATTCCATTTGACAATTAAATTCAGACACTTGAGGCAGAACATCTCAAAGCAATCACTACATTTCTCAGGTAGCTAAAATCTCCAGGTTTTTGGTTGGGTGTCTATTTCCATCTGGAAGTCTGCTGGAGCCCTGTCAAAACGTACCCCCACTTCCAACTCACTGCTCTATTTAAACAGTTTGAATCAGTCTGTTCCCCGCCAAGTAACAACCAAAGAAAAATGCAGTAAAACAAGGCAAGGAAAAGTCTGCTTTAAAAATGGCTTAGAAGTTCTGAAGCATAAATAGAGAGCAGTGCAGAGAAACAGAAGTTGGAAGTACTGAAAGGAAATTTTAAGAGTGGAAGAACTGAGCTCATCCTGCTCCGTGGTGGGGCTGGAGGGGCTTTGTGCTGCAGAAAGGGCCTTCCAAAAGAACGTCCTTCCCAGTGATAACCCTCTGCAATCTGCAGGAAGGGACACACATTTTTCATGCTCACCAACCTTCAAAGAACATTCCAGATGAAGTACAAAGAGAAATAAATTTTTAAAAAGGGCATAAACAGGATTCCACTGAAAATTCTTCTGAGGCTGTCATTGTTTAGCTGTTTATGGCTGAAACCCTTGGGTTCCAGTGATGTTTCATAAAGCTTAGCTGTTCTTTCTTACAGTAAAAGCAGCTATCCTAAATAAAATAAATGGGAAGCAGTAAACATCTGAGTGAAAAACGCTTTCACTGATGTTTACCACAATATTAACACTGTTACAGAATAGAGTCACCAAAAATATTTAAATCTCATGTTAATTTCTTACTTTATGGGTTTTTTTGACACAGTCTCCAGAGGGTCTGAATATAAGAAGACACATAAAACCAAACCATGACAATATGGACATTATCATTTACTCTTAGTGTGCAAAGTCAGCTAAGTACTTGGCAGAAAATTTTATCTATGGCTTGGTGGATCACACCATGGTTAGTAAAAAGAAAATTACCATTTTTAGGTAGGAACAGGAATGTTGTAACTCCTGGTACACTGCAGATTAGCATTTATCTCTACAGATCATGCTCCTAAACGTGGGAACAAAAACTTTGAATAAATGCTTACTTTGGACTTTAAAGATGCAGTACAAATTATGAGAACTGTAAAGAAAAAAGTGAGCCAACTATATCACTAAAATGATGTGAAAATATGATTAAATATAAAATTCTAGCTTAAGATAGACGCCCAACTGATCCTGACACTTCCCATCGCCCTCCTTTCAGCGTGTCCTTGACACATCCAACTTCCTCACATTCCCTGCACAAATCCCCAGTATCTCTGACTATTCCTGAATCACTAAATACAGGAATCATCATAAATAACATCACCCAGCTAAGCTGAACACCTGTGAGATGTCCCTCACCCTTCCAGAGGCCATCGTGTCACCTCTGTCAGGTGGCAACACAAGTGGTGACGTTGACAGTTCTGAGCGAGGACAGGGAAAATGCTTTGATCTGACCCAACAAAATCCCTTCTGTTCCAAGAGCCACACACAAAACACACCATTGTTCCTCCCCAGCGCAGACCAGGGTGTCTCTCAACACCTACCAAAGTGATCTTGTTCCTTAATTCCCTGAAAAAGCCCCTTCCAGATGGACCAGAGCAGGCCTGGCTCCAAAGCCAACCACAGCGTTTCATCCTCTCACGGCACAGAAGATAAACAGAAATGAAACCACATTTCCCTGGTGGAAATGTGAGCTTAGATCCACATAAGAACAGTGATAAGAGAGAACGTTTATGGATTAACCACCTCATTCCTACAAAGTACTAGAAAAAAACCCTTTCAATCCTTCAGCAGGTGTTAGCAACAAAGGCCACTTTAGTTTCATGACCAAGCACCACCTCACACCAGTGCCTGGTGGTGCAGCTCCTCAGCTCCCAAGTCTGTATTATGCAATAATTTCTCTGCTTCTGCTTTTTCCCCCCTTACACTTCACAGCACTACTGAACAAAACTTTCTTGTCTCCACCCAAATGTTCCCTGAATATTTCCCAACCCTGAAATTACATTACAAAGAAGAAAATCACGATCAGTGGGCCAAAACAAGCATCGCTACGAACACTCCCCATGTCAAAAATGATAAAAAGAACAAATCGCTGTTTCTTGACAAGAAGGAAAACAGATACTGCTTTAAATAATTTAACCTGGTGATTATGAAAATAGGTGTTGCCACCTGTAAGCCTGGGAAACAATTTGAAAGAGTCGGAGGTACAAAGGTTTGTGAAGAGGAAACAAAAAGTGTTTTCTGTGTAGGTTCTTCCCCCTCCATCCCCATCACAGAACTTTGTGTATCTATAAATTGTGTTTTTATAGGAAGGACAGCAGCACACAGTGACCTACAGCTGTGGGAAGGGGTGTCCCTCCTCCCCTCCACCTGGAGGAGCAAAGCAACTGACCTGTTGTTCATATCTTTTCTTGATCTCATCCAACTGCCAGGAGAATTCTTGGGCTTGCTTTTCCCGGAGCAATTTTGATCTCCTTAGATCTGCTTCAACCTCTGCCATCTACATGGGAAAAGAAAGGGAATATTTAATTCAAAAAAAAAAAAAAAAAAGCATAGCTTGAAATGTTCTGACATTTCTACAGTTATTTGTAAACCATCAAAGAGGCAAATATCACTTGTTGAGAATGATAACAACACCATTTGTATGTGGTGAAAATGAATATTCAGTCACTACAGAATTATTAGTTACTCAAGGACATAGTGATCACTGTTATGCCACTCCCTAATTACAAAGGATTGGCTCAGTTTTTCACTCAACAGTGGTGAATATCCCATCGAAATTAAGTGACTATTTTCTCTGGACATCTTTAAGACTCAAATATATTTCACTTAAAAATACACTGCCTGTGGAAATTCAAGGGAAATCATGTGCGAGTCAGAGCATAAACTACACATTTAAAGCAAGTTTACATTAAATCAGAAAATAACTTAAAATAACTTAAAAGAGAATTATTTGGCTGCAAGTTAAGTCCTCTGAAGATAGTCATCGCCTATGAATAATGAGTCCCACAGATTCCAGCACGCAGCATCAAGGAAGCAATTTCACAACTCAATTAACAAAGGCTTTTGTATCAAAAGCACAACTGTTAGCTGTACATCAGGCATATTTCCAAGGGAATATATATATATATATATGTGTGTGTGTGTGTGTGTGTAACTCTGCTGCAGTGCACACTCATCAATGACTTCTAGATCTAGATCCCAATATAAGCAGTGAATAAACTGTGTCCCTAAAAAGAGAAAAGAGGTGGAGGGGTCTGGAGGACCAGTGCTGCCACAAGCCCATCTGCTACACAAAAAGAAGAAACCCATGAATTCCTGAAGCACAAGCCAAAATCCTGCATGGCCTGAGGGAGTGCTCAGTGTTCAACAGATGTCTGTGCCAATTGGCCTGGACATCACTCCCCAGCCAGGAAGGAGGAGAAAAGGCAGCACTCGGAGTGGGAAAAGCATTTTATTTCAGAGTACTCCAGCGAGAAAGGAAGGGATTGGAGCAGGGAGCAGTTGGCCAAATAGAAAGTGGAAAAAGAGAATAGTGAGGAAGCAGCTCCTGAACCTCACTGCTACTATCTGCCATTAAGAAAAGGGACTGAAATCAGTGTTTTATGAATAATTTTCTTCTGTTTCCAGACTTAACTCAAATTGCATGTCCATGGACATATTTTACTCAGATCAATAAACCCCAGAAAAATAACAGATCTTGTTACTGCACTAAAGGAGTTTTTTTAAAAGAATAAAAACATTCTAAAAAGTGAAATAGTAAAAATATATGCAAAGATGCTTTAAATCTACTGGCTTCTGCAGTTTACTTGTTAGGTCACATTCAACTATTTCCAACAGCTGCAACAAAGGCTCTTGATCATTATTTGCCAAAGCCAGGAAGCCCCAGCTCTAAAGTGACATAGTCTATGTATTATTTCTCTTTTTTTTAGTTATTATTGGAAAAAATGCAGATCTTGCAGTCAAACACATGCCACCCACCCACCAGTGGACATCAGGTGACTCCTAATAATCACAAGCTTGACAAAATAGGAAGCAGATGGCAAAAAAATGATATTATCGTAGAGCCAAACTAATGAATCAAATATTGATTGCAACAACTGAAAATGACCCCATCCTACTCCTCTCCATAATTAACTTTATCTCACACTAAAAATGGGTTTAAAGCCCAGTATTTCTAATGTAGATAAAAGGACAGTGTTGCTATGGCTACTGCAGTTGTTGTTTTGTAAGTAATACATCCCACCTCACCACAAAACATAGAATTTTCCAGTATGTTCCAATGTACTGGGGGATTTATCTAAGAGTATGTGGATGCAGAGGAATGAGAAAAGCCAAAGCTATGAAGAGAAAGGTCCAGCAGTGTTCCTTTGATATATTTCCTTGGACCTTGGTTCTTGTAGACTAGAACCACTCAATTGTACAGTATTATTAAGTATTTCTAGATTTTAGCACCCAAGAAGGGACGGACTAAACCTATGGCTGATCATAGAGTACAGCAAAATTCATTTTCAAAATTTCCCAGAACACAGCACTATCCCGAAAGAAATTTATTGTCATTTTAAAATTACAGTTGACTATGTTTTCCTAATTCTTTCGTACTTTCTTATGTTTTGAACTGGTTTTGTTTGCTGAAGGTTTTTTATGTGAATGAAACTATTATTAGCCTTTCTAGAATTAGACAATATCCCTTTTGGAGCAGAACTAGGATATTATTTTAAGTCATCATGAAGAAAATGCAGGAGGGTCACACAGTACAGAAAATGTCAGATTAAAACTGCAGGATTTGTTGTTTTGCCCTCGTGGGTCTGGTTTGCTGAAAACATGTTACTTTTATAAGGTTATTCTTGCTTTTTTAAAAATTTCCAAATTCTATTATTTGCTGTCTGCATGGGTCTTTAAAATATCAGCAGTGAAGATTTTCAAAAAACTCTGAGAACAACAGAAAGGGAATTTCCTCAATCCTAAGACAGCATCCTCAGCCATCCATTCCAGTCCCAGCCTGCAGCACCCTCTTGTCAGCAGTGAGGTTTGGTCATGGTAGGTGAGGCTGGAACTTGTAATTACAAGAATTACAGAATTACAAGCTGGAGTTCTGTCTGGAGAGCTCAACCACACGAGGGAGTTACGGAAATATCCCTTCTCTCTCCTTCTTTTTGATCACCTGTTGCTTGTTCCTCATTTCACTCCTTGGGCTGCTTTTGTAAAGTCCCAGGAGAACGGTTTAACTACTGTTTGTTTCCTAAGAAATTCAAGCCACTAAAATCCCTGATTTTCAGGGACAGAAAAATGGATTTTTCCATCCTCTGCACATGACTGCCAACAGCCACCATGGCTCTGCCCCTATTTGGGCTCAAACTGATTACAGGAGCTCATTAATGGAAGACAGAGTCACTCAGAAAAGAGTAGGAAGAGACACACATTTAAGTTGAAAACGACAAGCGTTGTTCCATGGGATGTATAAACTAACACTTTATACTCTCACTCCTGAAAAATCCCTAATCAGTATCATAACTGCAGATATCTTTATAACAATGACAATTCTGGCTTTGTTAGAAAGATGAAACACCCGCCACCATCCCTTTCTGACTCGCTGCAAAGACACTACATTGTGAAAGATTTTGATGTAGCACTCTCAAGTGGAGCATGTTTCTGGCATTATAAGATCAGAATCCGCTATCCCACTGCGCCAGAGTTTCAGAAAGGCTGGCATTGTGACCTCCTCACCCGCTGTTTCATTTCAGCAGAGTCTTTCTCTGAGTTCAGCTCCACCTGCCGCTTAAACTCCTCCAGGGCAGCGCCTGCCTGCTGGGCCTGCAGCCTCTGTACCTCCATCACCCGCCTCAGCTGCTCCTCCTTCTCCCTAGAAAGTCACAGAAAATTTTCAGAGTTCAAGTATCAAATAAAAGAACAAGTGTGCTGGTGTAAAAGAGAGGCCTTTAACCCGATCAGTTTAAAATAGTATTCAGATTTCAATTTCCTGTCCCAGCTTCTGCCCAACTTCCCTTTGCAGGGCTTTGAAGAAGGCGATGGAAGGCCGGAGTTATTTTCGCTTTCTCCGATTGAATTTCGCACGCCCAAACACGGCGTCCACGGCTCACAACAAAACCTCCACCTTCAAAGTCCATGTTCACTTCAATGGCTCACTACCCACTGTAGAACCCTCTTTATTAAGCTCATCTTTAAATGAGATCTAATTAATAAATTTAATAATAATAAAAACAATAAATAATTAAAAATAAATTCGATTTCATTAAATTTAACACCCCCCAATACTTAAACTCTTTTTAGCATAAATGCCTTTCCAGATTAAAAAAAAAATACCAACAAAAAAATTATCCCAGTGCCATCTTTGCTCAGAGAAGGTGCAGGATTATTCCCTGCTTGTCATATATCAAAACGCAAAGCAGGGTAATGCGTGACACGTGGTTCCTTCTTAATCTATTAGAAACCCATAATGCTGTGATGTCTATTCAGCCTTTACAGTAATGACAGATGTTAAATCTCTGGGCAAAGATATTTCATATGAACAGCCTACACTATTTGACATATTAAACCTGATACATCTATACAAATCAGGCTGGGTTTCTTCAGACTCGATGGTGTATCAATAGTAATGCTTCTATAATATTTGATGTACATGCACATACAGACAAGTGAAAAGATAGAGACATTTGCCATATTGACACAACAGAGACAAAAATTCGAGTAACTTATAAATACTTCAGAAATTTGGATGTGAGTCCTCAAGTATTACTAACATTTATTGACTTGTTACTGATTTTGTTATTAACTCAGCATTATTACCCTTGTGTGACACGTTTCTACTCCCACAGGTCAGCGGAGCTGCCTGACTTTGTGTTAAGACACTGGAGAACACGACAGTGGCTTCGAGGGACAAAGCTGGCTCCACCCATGGCTTGTAACAGAAGACACATTCAAACAGACCTGGGGCTGACATTTTCATTTTCCAGGCAGAGGAAGTACCTCACGATAAATTTCCCATTTTGACAGAAATTATTTCCATATAAAACAAAGAATCTGACACATAAGAGACGGAAAAGCCCAGCTAATTCATCTCGTCTGTCACCTTGCCAGCACTGGAGGAGCTGCTGCAGCACTGAGCGAGCCTTTCAGAAAGGTCAGGAAGCTGCCAAGCCCAAAGTTACAGTATTCACATCCTCTTCTGTGGTTTTCAGACCAGACTTTGACAATGGGACAAAGAACATAATCCTACATCTTCACAAAGCGGCTGTTTGCAGTGGAGGAGAGCGGGGTAATTCCATTAGCAAAGAGATCAAAGAAATGCCACAAACCCTGAGTCAGTATATTGCTGTTTACTTTTAGAGGTTTTTTTCATGATGCATATTTTAAAAAACCCCAGATTTTATTTTGGTGCCTCATTCACAGCTGACAGAATAATTGAGAATAGGGATATGGCTCTTTTCCTAACAGAAAAAGGAAAATACCTTTCTTACCCAGCAGAAACTGGAGGAAAACAGAACAAAATCCTGTATCACAGTTTTGATGACGATTGTTTTGGGGTTTTGGGTTTGTGTTCTTAGAAGACCTGTGCAAATTATCTTCAAATTTGCTAGAGAGCATCCATCACCCCTCCAGATACGCTTTATTTCTACAGCCTCATCGATTCCATTTCCTACACTCCTTTGAGGGGAGAAGCACATCTGTGTTAATCTCAGCTACCACATACCCCACTCATTTATGAGACAACAAAAATTACACAGCAAAAAAACATCACTACCAAAATCAACATTCCTTTCCCCATCTAAACTCAAATGGTGAAATACCATTTGGGAGTTAAATTCCTCCTGCAGAGGATCCAAAAGATCCAAATTGCAAGTACAAAACTCCTCCACCATTCCTCAGGATGGGCACAGCAGTGACACCTTCAGAGCTCAAAGTGATAGGAACTGTCTGATGGCTCAGTTATCCATCAGCTCCTGCTGTTTGGCTCAGTTGTCCCCCAAATCCCACTTTCCAGAGAGCTGCTGAATACAGGTATTTTTAATTTTACAGCTGTTTAACACTGCATTACAGGGAGCACAGCACTCCCTTCTCCCACAACGAGATCTACCTCAGAAAGAAGAATATGTAAGAGCTCTGCCCACATTTGTTACCTTGGAGAGACCACGGAGAGAGGAAAACCTCCACTTCTCCTCCCAAAGATCCGTAATTCAGCAATGGGCACTGGATAAAAAATCTCTCTCCCTGCAAAATACATCTAATAATTCCACTCCACACTGGAAACAAAACCAAAAATCGAAGCTTGTTCAAACACATCCACGCTGCCAAGTGTGGTCACGAGACACTGGGACCACAGCTTTGGTCCAGTCAGATGGAAACACAACAAATCTAAACATAAAAGGACAAGATATCAGTCCTCATGCTCTTAGCAAGGCTCCAAATTTATGCATCTTCTTCCTTAGGAAGATATTTTTATTTTGAAATATTATGATGTAAACTTCTAGGAATGTGATTTTATGCACCTTCCTTTCTTTTAAGGACTTAATCCCATGAATAAATGCAACATCTCATTATAAGCAGGAAAAAACCTTCATTTTTAAGGATGTGGGAGCCAGCACTCTCTATTTTTTGTGCAGTTCAGATTTGTACAGAAGCTTAGAAAACCTGTACAACAATGGCCCTCGGTTCACAAATATAAGAAAAGCTTCACTTTTTTTCCCAAGACACTGAGCAATGTGCCTTGCATGAAGCACTGAAATATTCACTTTGAACATTATTTTTTTCAGTTGGACTAGTTGTGGGGCCCGATACAATACAATTACATCACTTAAATCCCCTAAAGCTCAGCTGGCTTGAATATAAAAACAGGGTGAATTTACTCTTTGCCCCCAATTTAAAAAGCAGCAAATTCCTTTTGTTTCAGGGTATAAAGGACATGGCAATGGAATTCAGAATCTCACACAGCACAAACCATCTCAGGGACAGTTGACTGTGAAGTCCAGAATTTCAATTTCAGAAATCAGCACCCTCAAGTGCACTGATAAATGGGAAATACAAACATCTTACAGGCTTCCTCTTCATGCTTAATAATAAATATTTGTCTTGTTCTGTAAAATGGCTTCCAAGAGGTAACAACTAAACACAGTGAGACTTCCCAGCACTGCAAGTCACATTAATGAAATGGGCAATGCAGAGGTCAACAGGAGAGGTTAATTAAACCTGGGATGTCCCAGAAATGTTGGATGAACCAACACGTTCCTGCAGGGTTCCCACCATTCCCTGAACAACAGCCAGGGCTCACCAACAGCACAAGGAGCAGGAGATGCACCTGGCTGGGTCTCAGCCTTGTCAACAAATTAAAACCCTTTAGACAAGAAGTGCCAGCACACACTGAATACAACATGGACCTCCAGAGCTGCACAGGGACAGAGAGCTTCACATCCAGGAGCAAATCCACATCCAAGCTCCCTGTGTGCAGTTTAGAGAGCTCTGCAGTGACATGGAAAACAGTAATAGACTGTGAAACTCCTCCTGTTTTCATATAAAATTATACCAGGCTTTAATTCACAAATAGGTAAATTCTTCTCCAGGTTTTCAAAACCTGCTGGCAGCACAGCCCATTGAATCCCAAGTGATCTGGAGAACAGAAGCAGAGCAAGGAATTTCTACAAGGATGTATTTTGCCACTGAATAAGCTTCTGAAACTTAGATTCTGATGGACTCCACAAGAGGGAGAGGCTCCATCTCTTGTCTAAGTCTCTCCCAGGTTGTTATGACTCCGGGTTTATGCCTGGAGATAAACATGAATCCCAGAATCCCAGAAAGTCTTGGGTTGGAAGGGACCCACCGAGTCCAACTCCCTGCTTCTCACAGGGCTACTTAAAATAAAATCATATGACTAAGAGAAGGCTGAGGTATGGGAAAAGCAGAGTCATGGCTGAGCCTCCAGCCCCACTGATGATGCTGAGATCCTGCTGGGAAAGGCCAGGCTCTCCTGCCATTCCCCAGAGATCCCACGTTACACATACTCTAATCCTATGTATTCAGATTTGCTGTACTCACACAAGTCTTTGCCCATTCCTTCCTCTCTTCCCTAAATATTAATACTTCTGAGGGAAAATTGCTTTGCTACCCACCAAACTGCAAACTATTCACTTGCTGGAAGGCAGCTGAAGAAGGATTTTGTTGTTTCTATATAGTCTTCCTTTCCATTTAATGACACAAGAAATAAAAAACTGACTCTCACTAATATGTGTTGAAACAAAAACAGTTATCACCATTTATATAATTCATTTAGATTCAAAAAACCCTAAAAAAACCCCTATATAAACACATTTTCAAAGGAGAGCACAACTTTTCACATAATACACAGCGAACTGTGTAGCTGAAAACACAACCTGGATCAAAACATACCCAAATTTCCCATGCAAAGCAAAATTCAGGAAATTCACCTTAGTATCTTTAGTGTCTACATATGTGAGGACCCATCCAGTGTACAGACACAGACATTTGACTTTATATAGGGAAATTTAAGCAGACCCACAATCCTGCTCCTGATCCCAGAGTCCATCACATGGAGGTGCCCCGGTACCATCAGGACTCCACGAAATTGCAGCAGTTTAACGAATTAATTAAATTTACAGCCATATGCAAGACCCATGCTACCACTTTTTAGTGCCACGACCAGTAAAAACCACTCCCTGCAACAGCTCCTCTGATTTAACTTCTAGAGTGCAGATATTCCACTACATAAATAATGTACTTAGGCCTAAAGTAGCACATATTTCTAAAGAAGGGATTAATGGGTTTGTTAACTGTTACAGAAAAATGCTTCAGCAGTAACGCCAAATCTGTGAAACACACAAAAATCAATTTTGCTTTTCCTGCTCTCCTGTTTTTAACACACAGTGATAGCTCAGTAACAGCTTTGGGCCTAACTGCACCCATCTCATCTGTGCTTGGAGCACCCTTCTGCACAAAGAACGAGGAACAACGAGGGCTCTCCTGCCATGGCAGCCCCAAACACATGGAATATGTGCAGAACACTTCTTCCTTGTGGTGTGGAGAGGAAGAAAGACAGTGTGAAGTCATTCAAGCGGAATGATAACTAAACCAAAGCCAGATCAAAGGAGCGAAGAAGAAAGACTGAAATGTGAAGCTGAAATATTTATTGCCTTCAAAACATCATCCCTATCCTGTCCCTGGGCACTTTAATATTTCGGAGTTGTTAGAAAGCATTCTAACTTGCTTCATCATTTCAAAGAAATAAAGCCAAAAATATAAAGCCAAGAAATAAATATAGACCGTTCCCCAATTTTAAGAATAAGATGAGCTTGTCTTTATGAGAAAAAGCATAAATCCACTTATAAATTGTTTACAGTTTGCATAATTTGAGATGTTGACATCACAAAGCTGGCCTGCATTCCTCCAAGTAAGCTCCAACAATGGAAGATATTTACAATACAATTACTGTTTTAAACTTTATACTTATGTTTTAAATAAATCATGAGATAACATTAACAAACTAAACCACTCCTTAAAGCCATTAATGAATTTAGAGTAAATAATATTCCATGCGTGTAGTATCACACTGAAATAAGAATAACGCATTACATTCAAAATTAATGGCTCACAAATTAAGTAGACATTGGTTAAACACACTAATAATTATTATAACTATTTCTCATTACAATAATGACAGGGCACTGTTGTGCTAGGTGCTATGCAAACAGAATAAAACAGCAACTGCCAAATGATGAATGTGATGTGGGTTAAAAGGCTGGGCAAGTGTTGTAAATGTGGCTGGAAAGGAAAACGTTATAATTTTGCTCCAGCCTGCAGAAACTGTCTCCAAGATTTAGATACACCACATATATAAAGACCACAGAGGCTCAGCTATCAAGGGAGGAGGATTAGAACAGAATTAATAGTCACGGCTTTCCCATGCTGAGACCACGGCTAAACCTACATATGTACAACACAGAGAGGAGAATTAGAGAGACAGGTGTAGAGAATGGCTTAGAAAAAGGGAGACAGGTCTGTAATTAAAAGGTGCACCAGAAAGTCAGCACAGACAGCACATGAGATAGCCAGAGAAGAGGTGCAAAGAAGGCAAAGATGGAGATCAGAGAACAGCGCTGCGGCACTGAGAGCTGGGGGGGCCAATAAAATAAACCATCCAGAGAACAAATTATGTGAGAAATCACCAGGCACAGGACAGAGCCAGGCAAGGAGAATCACTTAACACTAACAAAGCACAGCCCGTGGTGTGTGAAGAGCGACAGAGCCAACAGGGGTTGGCAAACCAAAGATGCCGAGGAGGAACTGACAGGATTAAGACTGTTAAGGAGCTACAAGGGCACAGAATTCATCCTGTCATTCTACTGACTTAAGGTAACTATTTTTATGGTTAAAATAATGGTATAGTTCAGGATTCAGAGTAATAATATTCATGTTGTAGTAGATAATAAAGATATTTAATTCTGCAGAACCATGAGTGTCTACTTGGCTCATCGGTTTCGTCTTTCCAAGAGGACATGGATTGTCACAATTTTCCTTAAAAGTACTGTTTATTAACTTCAACTCCTCAATGAAGGTTGGTTGTATCGTTGCTGAAGCTGAAGGAAAGTTGTACAAAGTACATTAAAAGTCAAAGCAAAATTAAGGTTATCAAACGTAATTGAAGTCGAGGGATCACAATCATCAAGCAACAACAAGGAACAAAGTTTCTCCTTGTACTACTTTGTACACGGTTTCTAAGTGATCCAAAGGAGGTGACAGCCTGAAACATTTCATACTTTTTGACAATTTTCTTCAGCCAACTGAAAGCTTTTCTCATTTCATCAATATTTTGGGCATTGTATAATCTTGAAATATAGCCCACCAAATCTGAAAAATACACTGATGTGAGAGGGAAGCCTTTTGGAATAACAAGGGAACAATTCTGACATCGGTGTTGATTATTTGTATATACATTTAGTCAACGCGACCATGATAACCCTTAACTACATTAATTAATAGAACAGCAATTTACAGCAATTAATTAAGTGCTATAGCATGATACAGCAATGCTCTTCACCTCACAAGGCAATACTTTTCATTTCATAAGCTCTGTGTCATATCAAACCATTTTCATAGCTGTTATCACTAAAAAGATGTCATGTGATATCTCTATAACCATCTTGAGGGATACAACAGTCCCAGAGCCAAGGATTAACAATCAACTGTTACATTTTTTTTGTACAACTGGAGCTTTCCTTCCAATACATATTTCATTATTGCCAGTAGGTCTCCAGAGAAACGGGGGGCAAAGAAAATGAAAGGCTGTAAATAGTTAATAGAACACTTTATTTTTGCTTTTAAGTGAGACTATTAAACAAAGCTACCACATTTTTGAGCCCTCTGTTCATGCTCCACGTTGTGGCCCCTAGAGCGAGGGTTAGGGAATGTTTACAATATGCTGGAAACTTTGACTGGCTTTGCTCTAAAAGGTTTCAGATGCTCAAGCACAGCACCAAGTGGAGAACAGCTGCTTGGTTTTCCACTCATTCTTAAAGGAGAAAAAAAAAAAACCAAAAACCAAACCAAAACCCACCCTTACCAAAAACACACACAGTTTTAAAGAGTAAAACTATATCCCAACTCCTCAGCCACATCACATCACCACTGTTTTCACATCACAGACTTGGCTTTTTTCATCATATTGCAACTGCTGTAACAAGACAACCCTGAACATTTTAATAAAAGATAATGATGAACACAATGAACATGGGTATAAACTCTTAACAATGCTCTTTTATTGCAACACTTGGAATTAAAGACAATGCCTGCTCATATTCCTTTAATTATTTCCGGCTTTAAATAGTAATAGCTTTTCCATTCCGACAAGAATTCTCTCCACACATAAATACTTCATTTTCAAGGAAAAATGGAATTAACTGCAGGAAAACAGCTACACTTAGGCAATTACCCTAAAAATATTAACAACAACAACAAGCAATTACTCAGAATCTGGATTCAACTTAAGAGGAGCAAGAAAGGAAAAAAGGAATAAAAAATTAACTTGTGGTTAAAGCTATCACTCCCTTTATTTATTTATCATTGCATTGATGATTCTCAGGCTGTTGTGTTTTGCTGTGTGCAGTGGCATTTCTGACGCACACCACTCCAAGAAGCCCATACAAGAGGATTTCAAGGAGCAGCTGTTTAAATATAAAGTTCTCAAAGGGCTTGGTAGAATCAAATTCTCAAGATCCACTGTAAATCACAGCTTTTTTTCAAAATAGAACTTCTGTATATTTTGAAAAGCCCAAATTTCACTTCTTTTCAAAATGTTGGGATCTAACAATTATGCAAATGTAAATTGCAAACAAATTAAATTCTTTCCACTGCTATTTATTCTACCTCCTTCTGCCAGCTCTCTTCACATGTTTATTTTTCCTTGCCTTCATCTGTTTCCCTCTTTATTGAGTCAGCAGCAGATTGTTCACCATTTATTTCTCTCAAATATATGTCCCCTCACTTCTTTTACACTGTTCCTTTTGTGGTATTACAGAGAGAAGAAGAGTTAAATAAACACCATGGGAATTTTGCAAGATACAAGCAATCCTGAAGACTAGAAGACCCTTACATAAAACTTCCTGTGCTAAAGTTTGATGCATTTTTAGTTTCTTCTGAACAAAGCAAGAAGAGCTTTTCAGATCAAACGAACCCAAGTCTTCTCTTTGTGTGTCAAAGAGAACCATACAATGAAAAATGAGTCATTATTCAGCCAAAGCTGCAAGAAAAGATTCTACAAAGGACCAGTTCACCCTGTGCCCATTTTTGTCTCATCACCATTTCACCAGTGCAGGTGAACTGGGAAATCCCAGGCAGAAGGAGCAGCTGCTGGAGGCAGCCAGGCATGCTCAGAACCACAGCAAAACCTTTATAAAATACTCAGGGCAGCACGAAAACAGGAGCTCATAAACTCAGATCATCCCACTGCACCAGAGCCCAGAGCAGACAGGGGTCTTGAGGAAATAAAAGAGAGAGAAAATGGGAATTTACTGACCCTCAGTGTCGTTGCTGTCCAGGCATTCCCTGGGTCAGGGACCCAGCCTGAGGCTCCAGGACACCGCTAATTTCATTTTAAATTCTTCTTTTAGCAAGGGTGATATCAAAGCCACCCTCTGAAGGCTTTGCAGGTATCAACACCGAGTTTAAAACCACAATGGAAGCCTGAGAATAGCTGCAGCTCCACGGATCTGGATCAATGTCAGGTAAGGAATGACCCAGAACAACCAAATGCCTGGCAAACCACACCAGGAGGTGACAAATGAAGCCTTTCGAATAAAGAAATGACTGAGGTTTCAAGAAGAGTAATTGGTACCAATAAAAAAGTACTTCCTTCCCTAAAGAGCATTTTTTCCACCTTGATTTAGGAAATATGAGTGCAAACACATTTTTATCAGGTATTTTATGTGAGGCAAAACCTTGTAGGAGAAATAACTGTGCTATACACAAAAATTGCAATTTAAAATATAACTTAGTACTACTGAACACCTGACAAAATCCCTAGAAATAGGAGTCCAGCATGGGGAAGCACAGAACATTGTTCTCACACTGGAATAACAAAAAGCAGTGGAAAAAGATTTTTTAAGTCTACAGTGAGGAAACTCCAGGGCACCACCTCCAACAAGAAATCAACTTCTTCTCCTTGACTCCCACGTCCAAAACCATGTGCACGTACACAAGGATATATGAGAAAAGCAAATCATTTTCATTTCTGCATTTTACTGAACACCTGCAGGCACCACCTTCACACCATGTCATGGCTGGAAAGATTTGATCTGCCACCTAAACCCAGTCCCAGAATACTGAGAGAGCTGAGTGTGCTTTAGAAACTACTGTGGAAACTATTGTGAAAATCTGCTAATGGACAGAAGTGGCTTTGCTGGTTTCTAGAAAGTTTAGTACTTTAGCCCCTCTTTATTCCCCAGAAGAATTTTAAACAAGTTCAGACAAGGGGTAGAGAAGCCACAGAAAAAAAGAGGTGTTGGTAGCTCCTTATGTAAGCAAATAATTTTATTAAGTGACTTGGAATAAAGCAGCTGCTCAGCATTTGCTCTGTATCATCCCCACTTACAAAGTGCTGAGATTTGGTTCCATAGGCAGATTTGAAAAAAAAAAAAAAAGGCAAAGAATGAGAGGGAGAAGGTTGTGGAGCACTGGAGTGATGTGCAGGCATCCCTTGACACTGCAGTGTTCAACTACAGCATCTGCACCTGAACAGGGGGAGCTTCGTTTCATTTAATTTAATTTAATTTAATTTAATTTAATTTCATTTCATTTCATTTCATTTCATTTCATTTCATTTCATTTCATTTCATTTTCTCCTAATGTGACCTCTTAAAATTTGTTTCCTTCAACCACACTACAGAACTGAAGAACACAAACTCAGGAAATCTGTATTTCAGGAGCACATGCAAATGTTATTTGTGCATGAGGCAAGCAAAGCAAAAAGCATTAAATCAGATCCCATAATTATCTCCAGTACATGAGAACTGTCACAACCATTATCCTGAAGAAACCAACGTGGTCTGCACTTCCAGGAAGGTGACAGATGATCACAGCCTCAAACTATTCAGCATGTTTATAATTTAGTCCAAAATCTCTCAGTCTCAAGGCTGACCAACTTTAAATGTCTATGCAGCTACAAAGGTGCTATTCCCTGTCCCTGGAAGTGCCCAAGGCCAGGCTGGACAGGGTTTGGGGCACCCTGGGATAGTGGAAGGTGCCCCTGCCCATGGCAGGAGGTGGAATGGGATGAGTTTAAGGTCCCTTCCAACCCAAACCATTCTGGGATTCTCTGATGACTCCAGAATAGAAGCAGCAAAACCAAACCACCTCAAAACTGAGCTGGTGTTGTGGTTGTGGTGTTGTGTAATCGTCCACAAAATGGGGAATATATATACAGCAAATATATATTCCTCATAGTAAACGAAAAGTATGAAAGAATCTGCTACCAAAATATCAGCAGAGGCAAAATAAATACATTGAATATATTAAATATATTGAATAAGCATCCAAATTCCACCGAACAAGACACAAGAAATGATGCTGAGAGCTGTTTAACAATATTGCATAAAGTCAGCAAGACCTTTTCTTTCTCTTCCATGCAATTTCTTCAGCAGCAAATGGGTACAGATTTTTTTTTTCTCATTTATTTTCTATTTCATTCTACTCAGTTTGTACTGTGACAAATTATATACCTCTATTTCCTACTCCTCTGCTCACTGTGAGAGATAAGAACAGCAGAGATTTAGCCTATTTGCAACCCACTCTCATGATACACTTTCTGCAACCAAACCACAGGGATTAGAGAAACAACCTTTCCCCCCAAGTAATTACAGAGAAGCTTTTCAAGAAAACTTTGTTCTTATAGAAATGCCATTTAAAGGACATTCTAGAAAAGCCCTTGGAGCACTTCTTAAAGTGACTTTTGCTATTAGGCAATGCCTGTGACATGCACTGCAAAAGTAAATATAAATTTTATATCTACAAGTCACCACCACGAGTCAGCAGTGTTGGAGCAATTCTTTTGCAAAAGGTTTGCTTTTGACAGATATTTCTACCATGAACTTCAGAAGGAGAAAAAAACCTTTCTGTAAACTATGTAAACCCCTATTCTGTATTGAAACTGTGGCAACACTTTTTTTTTTTTTTTTTTTTTTTTTTTTGAAGTGAAAGATACTTTCAGAAATGTGGATTTTACTATTCCACACAATGTCTCAAATCACTTTCATTCTGCATCGCTGTGGATACGTTTGAACCAGCAGTAGCACTGTTTACTGTCACAGCACTGGAAAAATAATGATAATAATAACAAAAATCCCCCTAAAATGCCTGCCACTTCCCTTTCCATGTGCTTGCAGCTCACCAGCTACTCAAGATATAATCCTGTGGCCATTTCAGAATCAAAATGCATTCAGATCAAAGTAGTTTGTGAGAAATCACTGATGCACCTACTGGGTTCTGAGTTGCAATTCCACAAGGCATCGTTTCTATTGAAGATGCTGAACTGTATTTTCACCCACCTCATGCAAGACAAGGTTGTTTTCTTAAGATTTACTGTGTCTGCCTTAGTGTGGAGTTATTTAATTTCATTCAGCAAGTAGTTAAAGAAATTCAGCAAAATGAAGCATTTTTACATAAGTCATTTGCTCTTATGAATCTTAATAGCAAGGGATTGTTAAAAAGACTAATTTTTGCAGCAAAAGCCACATGGAAGCCATCCATTTCTGCCACAATAAATATCACTGCTCCTTATCTATTACCTACGTGTAAATCATATAAAGGCACATTTATGAAAAAATCTGAATATTGCCCAGAAACACTGGTGCTAAATCAGAGGTTTGAATTCCTGAAAGCGCTGCAGAATTGGCAGCTCCTCTGTCCTGGGCATGGGAGTCTGTTCCAACCCTGGTCAGAAATGCACAGCTGAAAGGTCAGAGAGGTCAGACCCAGAGGTGAAATCCCAACCAGCAAAATACGAGCTGGGCCTGGACTAGGGCAAATATCATTTCTGCAAATATCATCTTTTTAGGATCACCAATCCACCCTTGTGAATCTGCCAATTTCTGTCTCCATCCAGACAAAACCACACTCGAAAGCTAATTTTTATTTCTATTCAGTTACAGAATCATTACTTATCAGCATTACTAATTCCATTATTAATCTTAAAATTAACCCCAAATCCCTGCTATAAAACCACCAAAAGAGCAGCAGTGTAGAGTTTCATTAAAGAGCAAAACCTGCAAAATTAAAATATTTTCCATTTCAATTGGGAGAGGTATAGATGATTTAACATCAGAAATCTCTGCATTATTTTCAACACCCTGAATCAAAAAAAAAAAAAAAAAGAAATGAAAAGAAAAAGCATAAGAGAAACAGAGTGCCATAGAACATGGAAGTGACCCTGGGAAAATACTCCACAACATCACAGAATATTCTCAGTTGGAAGGGACCCACAGGAGTGGAAGCAACTTGTTCTAGAAGACACTTTGAAAGCCATACAGGAACAGGTATTAGTCACTTGCTGTGGGGGAAATAGCAGATGATTTTCAGCCTGTTGAACAGTCCCCAGGGGTTTTCAATCCCAGGAGCTGACCCATGCCCAGTTTTGGCCACAGGATTCACTCACAGGAAGCACAAGGCTGGGACTGAGCTCTGCCAACATCGTCTTCGTTTGTGGCCCCTGGAGCATCAGCAGCACTCTGGGCTCTTAAAACTCGAGTCTTTCAAATCCTTACTCCAACTCCAAGCTAAACCTAAGCTTAAATACAGCCAAGGAACATCTGAAATAACTGAGGACACCCTCAGCTCTCTGCAAGAGCTCCTCAGCTGTGCTGCTCGAGTTCCAAACCCCCAGCACCTCACAGACCCTGCCTGGGGAGAGCTTCCTCTGCACCCACGTGGGGATCAACCCTGAGCAGCCACTGGGCTGCAAAGCCAGATCGGTTTTATTTAACATAAGTAAGTGCAAACTGACACGTTATTTGAAAGATGTGGAAGAAAATTAATGCAACTTCATTATCAACAAATCAGATGGTAAAATACTAAAAGATTAAGTGCAGCTGATAACAATTCAATCTCCCCAAAATTATAAATAATAGTCGGTGTAAAGAATTTAAAGATTAAAAGCTGGAGGTTTTATTAATGTCTGCAGTGATTTAAGATAGTCTCTATTTATGCCAAATACCTCAGAGATTCTGGAAATAAAGAAATACAGACTTCAGCCCTGTCACTTTTATGGAATAAAAGTATTTTTACTTGCCTCTCCCAGCCTAGATAAGGTACATTGTGATATTAAACTGAATACTTTTAGCAAATAACTTCTGGCTTGTTTCAGAATAATCTGTTTTCCCCAGAAATTACTTCCACAGCTTTGAATTTAAACTGGATTAACACACGGAAATAATACTTTACATAATCAAAAACGGAAGGAGCATAGCAAAAGTTGATCTTGTCCTACGTGCATCTGCTGTACATAAACCACTCCCCTGCTCAGAAAACATCAAACTTGGTTTATTCTGATTGGCTTTTCATGGACAAAGTCAGCAAAAAAAACCTGTTCCAAGTTAGTTAATGAAAACTGTTTGCTAAAGAGCACTTCTCCCAGCCTTAGATCCATGTGAAGAACAAGTATTGGCACAAAGAAGTGCTGCATCAAAGAGGAAAAATCCACATTAGAGTTGCAATTTGTGGATATTAAAAATAAAATATAAAATCAGAAGCATCGTATACTAAATTAAAATATAATCTCAATAAATACATATTTCAAATTTATTCCCTTTTCTAGAAGAGCCCAAAGCAACAAGTCTTTAGTTTTGATTACTTGCTTCCAATGAATCCACTCTGAAATGACCCTGGGCCTATTTATTTGAGAAGGCAAGACCAGCTGACATCATTAAACTCAATTCTATTTTATTCCTACCACCTAAAAGTCAACAAATTTGGGTGAGTTGGTTCTTGCTTTAGTTTTTATCATAATTTCTTCCTGATTAGAACCCTGAAGATGCAGCACTAAAACAGGAAAAAAACTATAGGAGGGCAGTGAGATGAGCTAAAGCAAGTTTATTTAACAAATAAATAAATATTAATAAATAAATATTTTAAAATACTGGGGATGGTTCAACAATTATTCCATATTCACTTACTTCAGAGCCTGTTCCAGGTGGCGAATTTTCTTTTGAGCATTCCCTCTTTCTTTATCCAGATCATTCTGAATGCCATGAATCTGCCATTTAAGGAGAAAACCACCATATATTTTAGCCAAAACAGTGTCTGAGTTAAAAATAAATCAATGTTATTTTAAATTCTAAAAACTATTTATTTGCATATTCTTTTCCCACTGATGCAGAAAACCACCCATAGATTTCTAAAATTATGTGAAATGCAAAAGTAGAGATTAACAGAGAGATGAAGTATGAGAACGTAGCCAATGTGCTGTTCTTCTTCTCAAAGTGAATATTATTCTCTAGAAAAAACAAATATCAGTAATTACATAAAAAAGGAACCAGATTTTCTTTAGGTAAGTAGAGAAAAGCAGATAGGAATCTGCCTAAAATGGTGACCTGCATTCTCTGGGGTGCAAAGCTCCTGCTCACCAATTTGTGACCACCCAAAGTGAGTAACTTTTGATCAATTCTTACAAGAAAAAATATCAAACATAAATATCTTACATAAACATCCTAAAGAATAATAATAGTAGAATAATTAGTAATAATAATCCTAAAAAGAGTTACAAAAACCTTGGAATTTGGCAACCTCCCAGGCGTGGTGCAAACCATGAGTTTTTGTCACGTTTTTTGCCAAGGGCAGGTTAAGTACAAGAGTTTGTATATAATACAAGAGTTGTATTGCTTTAGAATTGCTCAAGGAACAACGTGGGGATGGGACATACAGGAAATCCTTTATGCACCTACAGTCATTTGTAATTTTCCAGGCTGTTAAGACACTACAATAAAGAAAAATGTGTTTTACTAAGTGTGTAGGCCAATGAAAAAAACAAATTCAGAGATTCTCTGTCGGGAGCAGTTCCATGGAGGTGTTCAATCCAGGAACACTTAGTTGGTTTCCAAGAGCCTCCAAATCCATGAGCTGTCTGGTAGAGAATAAAAAAGCTGTTGCCAAATCTGGTAAAATTCTATATATTTAACAGGTGGCTTGGGAATGGCGCTCAGGAATAATCTGTCACTCTTGTGATGCTGAGCTGAATGTTTGGAAAACAAGCAGTAGATTATTTATAAAAAGCAGGTGTTTCCTTGGCTTGTAAAGCCATTTAGCCTAACTGGTTCCTGATTCAGCAGATAAGCACATTTAATCAAACAGTGACATGGAAGGTTCCTACCTATGATTTGTTTGATGTTTAAGCATCCTCAGAGGCAACAGCCACTGCAGACTCATAAAGATTATTAGATAATGGGCAGGTTTTTAAGTGAACAGATTGCAGCAGAGACTTCACGATTCCTCTACTTGTTTTAGTATTTTATGGGCCAATCCATCCTGGTTTATGGATTTATATCCATAGATTATTCACAGCTATTCTTCTTCTCGTCCTTTCTCAAAGATTTGATTTTGAAAACAGTTACACCAGAATTTATGAACAAACTGCTGTCAAGTTATCTATAAAAAGAAAGGCTCTGCTTCCCTGTTTATTGATGCAGAATTCCAGCTTCCCTCCCTGGGCTCACTGCAGTGGAGGCACTGCTGACCCACTCTCAGCCCATGATAAGGAGCTTTCTCCCAAAAGACCCTCAAACCTCAGTCAAATTGTGCCAATATATTTTTTATTTTGGCCTGCAAATTACTCCAATCCTGGATTTTTCTTGAGTTCAACATTCACAAAACCCATGACTTGACTTAAAAAGACAAATGTAGGCTAGGTTTAAACCAAGGCAGATCCTGGAACAAAGAATGTTTTGACTTCAAGTCAGCAGAAGGGACTAACTCAAACCAAAACCTGACTACAATTCATGTCACAAGTGCTATTACCAAGTGACAAGTAGCTCGGATCACAATCCATTATTTTATGTTATAAATTTGCCACATTTGGAAATGACATGTTTGAGTAACACATCCTTTCAATTAAACAGGCATCTAAGGCACCCTCTGGCTGCACATGAGTTGCACATATAATGTCACTAAAATTGAAGTTTAATTTGAAGCCTATTGATGTTTCAAGTCTAAAAGAGCAGGCAGTATTTGCAAAGTGCTTTAAGATGAAGTGTTTTTGATGAAAATTACATTTTTTACTTAAAGTTTCTGATGTAAAAACAATGCATGTTGACAATATATAGAGAACACATGGAGAGGGATGGAATAGAGACACAGTGGGGGAAAAGGAGCATGGGAGAACACATGAACACTGACAACAGGTCAGGCCAGGTTTCATTCAGTTCATTATCTTTTCAATAACAGCAGCTGCCATAAGCTGCCACCACAAGCAGTGCACACACACAGGACAGGCTTCCAGGGGCATTTCTTTGGGAATGCCTTCCCAGGCTCCATCACTTGGCAGCAGGTTCCTAAAATCAGAGGTGATATCCCAGTCCTTAAACAGCTGTGCTTAAAATCTTCCTTGGTTTTGTCCAATTATTCTTCCAAACCTTGTGAAGTGCTTGGATTCCCAAATTTACTATTTTGGGGGTTTCAAAGTTTAAGCCTTTAAGTCCTGAACAGAACAAAATTGGAGCTGTGCTGGAGATGGTAAATTTTCCTGGAAATATTACCTGTTTCTCATAGGCACGCTGCAAGTGAAGCTTGTCCTGCTGAACCTTGTATTCTTGATCCTGCAGAGGAAAAGATGTGTATTCTAAACAAATAAATCCCATTTTTCTTCCACTTCAGAGCATTCATCAAACACAGACATTTGCTATCATATAGAACAGTCCATAAAAAATAAAAATGCGCTTTATATCATCATGAAAAAATTCTCTGACATACAAAAAAATTCAACCAACAGCAAATAACACAACTATCTTGAAAGTCATGATTCATGTGTTCTAAAGAGAAACAGCAACTTGTTCTCCTGGGCTATTAAAATGCCATTCTGTACTACATCAACTGTGAAATGAAAGACATTGGAGGAAAAGTGGATGCCAAAACTCAACCAGGACTGATACATGATACAGATGTGGAACTCATTACCCTGAGATAGAAGGATTAATTTAAATGCCTACAGGAAGACAGAATATTGAGCTGCACTATTAAACAGTGAAAATTAAAAACAATTTTGAGACTTACTTTTAAAATGTTTACAGTTTACGAGAAAAAAAAGATATTCATCATTCTTTGACAGGCTTCTTTGTAATCCACCAATACACATTTAAACTGTTTTATTTAATATGTGAACTACAAGAAACCGTCAGAAAACTTCTGTGAAATTCTGCTCTTACCTCTCTTTTAGTGACATTTTTTAAATCAACCTTTAACCATATGTGACAGCTTATATATTTCCATTAATAAAACAGAACCAAGCAAGCACGGTCTATATCAGAACATTTAAGCATGGCTATCTAAACATTTAAATCACCAAAGAAAGTAAAAAGGGTTGGGCATTTTTGAGAAGGAAACTCAGGGCTCACCCTCAGCTGTTGCTGCCTTTGATATTCTGACTCTTGCAATTGTTGTTTCAACAGAGCCATTCCACGCCGTAACTCTGCAATCACATCAGATGTCTGCTGGGATTTAACAGAAAGAGCAATTTTTGTGTTGCACTCCCCATTAGCTCTTTTGCATTTTTAAATTTATTTCTTCAAGGTGCCAGGAAATTGGAAAAAATCATCAGCTTGGGAGAAAAAAATCTGCATGAGTTTACAGCTCTGGATACGTCAGGTCGGGCCCTCTGGTGAACTTAGAAATGGAAACAAAAGCACAAAAAAACCACCCCCAATAATAAAAAATCCCTACTAAAATCTACTAAAAATTGGTAGAAAGAAAAATACCTTGTAAATGAAATGGAGTAAAGTACCATCAGAGCTCAGAGAATTCCAGCAAATAAACACCAAACATCCCACTTGTCCTATGGCTCTATGGATTAATAAATGGTATTTAAAACTTGAGGCTTTTCTACAATTATTTAACTTGAAAATGATATTAAATATATATATCATCTATGTACTTATTCATATTGGTAGATATCAACCTGACAGATGCTTTTCCAGAAACAAACCAGAGTTACTACATTTTGAGTGAAACCTACACCAGCAAAATACAAAAATAATTCCTTAAACATATAAATATTTAACATACTGTTCAATATTATGAGGCTTGTAGGACTGGATTTTTTCTGGAAAAAACATTTTCTGTCACGGAAGAGGCCTTATGAAAACATTAAGTCTTTAAGTATGTATCCAGATTTTTTACAGGAGCACAAACAAAATCAGGATATTAATTGTACCTCATCTGAATCAGCTGTAGAAATACACACACAGCAGAATTACCAGCCAACTGCAGATGATTCTTGAGACAAATTTGGGAATGAAAAATTAAATCCCAATTTTATTTAAACTTACACTGACGAGTAACGTGGGGAACTGAGCAGTTCCTTGGATTTATTCATAAGCATCATATTTATAGCGAGGAGAGCACTTAAGAAATAAACCCCATTTTCCTGCCTGTTATACCTGGCAGCATACCTGAGCTTGTTCCTGCTTTAGAAAATCTCTATCAACATCAAATTTACTTTGTAGTTGCTGAAGGTTCTCCTTGTATTCCTGTATAATCTGGTCCTTGTCTTTCTGAAGTAAGTTGTACCTACAAGGAGTAAGCAAACAGAATATGGAAATTGCTTTCATATTTTGGCATTTTACCTGCTCAGTATCAATTCCACGGAGTCTGCACGTCTGCCACGTGCTCTTGTCACAGAAGGAGCTGCTTATAAATAATGGAAAGGTAACACACTCCTCAAGGTGGTCGTTTGGGTCACTCTAAATGAGTTTGACACCAATTAATACATTTTCATGTGAGTTTTCTAATGCTAAATGCCATTCAGTGTGTTCCTGGATAACGTTTGCTTCTGGAAATTCCATATTCTTAAACGTTACACCAGCAATTGTTATTGAATTACCTTACTTTCAGCTCCTGAAGTTGGGAGCAGACCTCGTGGTAACGCTGTTCTACCTCTGTCTTCTCCTGAGATAATTTCTGACGTTGCAAATGGCTGTTTTCAGCCTCGACAGTCAACTGCTGCACACGAGCCCCCAGCTTTTGGACTGTCTCATTCTAAAAGAAGAGATAATTATTGAGAAAAGCCTAGAATAAATGAGGGAATATCCCTGTTGTTATTCAGTAGCCTTGAGCAAGGAGGTTCTTTGGTGATGCAGGGGCACAAGAGTTACAATGGCAAAGCTGTCATCAATCACGACAGTAAATTCGATGTTGTATATAAAAAATAAATCAGTTTTCAAAATATGGAGGTTTATCCTCCCCCTCAAAGCGACATCTATTCTCCCTTATGCAAAACAGCATATGCAACTGATTTCTAAATTACAAATCCTCTAAAATGGGAGAAAAGACAATATTTCAATGGAACACTGCAATGGATGATAATATATATAAAGCATTTTTAGACTTTCCATTAATCTAATTACAGTAACTTCCTTTCAGTAGACTACAAGCATCTCTCAAAAGTTGTATCTTTTTCCTGGAACTTCCTCTCGTAATATAAACAAATTTAAAAATTAGCAGAGTAAGGACAGGCAGGCAGCATGAGACTACTCTAGGACTTCCCATTCTTCCCTAAATTTATGGGAATTTGCAGGGAAATGAGGGAAGAACTGCTTAGGAGGCTGGAGTTAGAAAATAACACCCAGCTGTCCTTGCAGGATGTGCATATCAGAGTTATTTTTGTATTAACAAAGGCCTGAAGATGAGGGAAGTGGAACAGAAATTTCATCCACTGTTAAAAGTAAAACAAAACCCCAAATATCTGCCCCGTGCAGCCACTGCCTCGACTGTCCCTGGAGGTGATGTGAACCTGAACCAATGCAAGAACCTCACACAGAGATCCCCTGAATGGTCACCTGAGCTCTGGCAAGTGGCTGCAGAGATTTCACAGCCACAGCACAGCAAAATTCTCCATCAGTGCCCAGCCAGCTGCCCCATATGGGTTTGGTTTTCTGGGGGCAGAGGGTTGTTTGCTTTGAGGGCTTGGGGTTTTTGTTTGTTTTGTGGTTTTCTGCGGTTTGGTGGAGGGTTTTTTAATAATTTCTAAAAAAGAGTAATTCCTAATATATCACTGAATATAATTGCTGGCTGGCCCTGCACCCCTCAAGGAGGTTCATCCTTGTTCAGGGCACAAACCCCTCCTTATCAGCTCCATGGCACTGGTGAAATTGTTCAGCCAATTCCACTTGCTAACAGCACTGGCATTCCTGACAACAAGAAACTCTGAACAGAGAAACTCTGAAATTCCAACAAGAACAAAAAAAAAAATCAGTAGAGGGAAAGGAGACAGAGAAAAAAAGGAAACTAATTTCCAGTGACAGTCTAGTCTTTCATCTTAAGCCCTGCCTTGAACTCTACCTTGTTTAATTATTAAATCAGAAGCTGCTCAGCGAGATCTGTCTAGTTTTGATGGTTCTTAAATTCAATCTTGCTGACAGACTGTGTCCATTTTTCTCTGTATTTACTGTTACCTGTGACATGATCTGAATGTTAATTTTTAAATTCAACATTCATTAATAAAGGAATAAATTTTGTTTGACATTGTCTTTTCACTCGTTCAATTTTCCTCATACCTCCTCCTGATGAAAAGTACAGGATGCTTTTTCGAGGTTACTTGTTAATTTTTTTGGTTTTTGCATCATTTATATAACAGGCACAAAATCCAGATTATACCTGATTACATGCTTATGATTATTCTAGAAAAGAAATGCAATAAATTAGAATAATCAATACTTATTTTTAAATCCTTTTAATGTGATCTTTCATCTAACAGAAGCATTTGCTCATTCAAAGAGGAGGTGGGTGAATAAAAAGTCACATGTTTCTATGAAAACACATGTAATATTTAAATCCTTTTGTATGGTCTACAAACCTGCAAAGACAAAAGTTCTGCTAATTTGAATCCAAAGCACTGAGACTATTTGTAATATTTGTAATTGAAGACTGATTCTAACATATCTGTGTAACACTGATTGAAGGGCTGTACCTCGATTAATTTGATCTGGGGAATAAAATCCTTGGTTGGACTGGCTGCCAGGACAGTGCCCTCTCCCAGGAAAGAACCACTGCACTATCAAAAATAAGGATGTATGTGCATGAATCATGGACTCATGGAATGGTTTGGGTTGAGAGAGACCTCAAAGATCATCTGATTCCAGCCCTGCCATGGACAGGGACACCTTCCACCATCCCAGGTTGCCCCAAGCCCCATCCAGCCTGGCCTTGGACACTTCCAGTCCACTTGAACACAAACACATGGAATTCAAATAGTTTAAGAGACACTTGCTGTCGTGAGAGGTTTACAACAAAACCTACAGTCAGCTGTGTCTGCTGCAAATACTCCTCCTCCATCTTGGCCAACCGAGCGTTGGTTTCCTCCAGCAGCTCCTGCATATCTTCTGTGTGCTTCTTCTGGATGTTGAACTTCTCCTTCTCCATCTCAGCCACGGCATCGTGGAGCTGCGTCAGGAAAAAAGGCACAAAATATCAAATGGCATCTACAACTGGCATTGAGAAGTGTTGTATTACTGTAGCTTATCAACAGAATCACTGAAAAGCCCAGGTAGGCACATTTCTGTCCTCTCTGAGTATATTATTTCTCTAAAAGCCAAAAAGATTGTGGCTGCCCCATTCCTGGAAGTGTCTAAGGCTGGGTTGGATGGGGCTTGGAGCACTCTGGGATAGTGGAAGGTGTCTGTGCCCATGGCAGGGGTGGCACTGGATGGGCTTTAAGGTCCCTGCCAACCCAAACCAGTCTGGGATTCTATGAAGAAAAATCCCAAACAAAAAAACACCCAACACTGAAGCCCCCAGATCTTCAGCACAGAGGACACTTTATGATTTATGATCATGATTTGCCTTTAAGAAGGCAAGAATTAAACCTAATTTCATTTCTAGACGCAGGGCTGAAAAAAAATTAAATTATACAGCAAACTTCATGAAGGGAGATGGGTTTGTCCTTTTTGTGACCCTCCCTCTCCTGAGAGGGGAAAGCAAGACAAATCCTGACAATAATCTGGACAGAAGTGACACTGTCTCACAATAAACATGTTCTTCCCTCTGCTTTGCTGCTGTCTCGAGTCGAACAATAAATAAAAATACATTGAAGAATTCATGACCCATTGCAAAACTAAGAGTTCAAAGGAATCACCGTGACAGCAGGTAGCAGCAGGTTTACCCAGATTAAAATTCCATGTCAGGTCAACCAGAAATAAACACTTCCCTAATACATCCAGAGATTTGCCAGGAGGCCAGATGAACCCCAGAACAGGGTGACCAGCTGGGTGTAAAAGCATCAGCAAAAAGAGTCTTGATTACTCCAGGAAAAAATAAAATCAGCACAAAAAATATCCCTAAAACTCATTCTGTGTATTTATTTTTTTGAGTGACAAAATGAATGATCCCAGACAAACACTGCAGGAGTCTGTCAGAGGAGGGAAGTATTGTTCATTACCCTTTTCTCCCACTCATTGTTCAAGGAATCATTGGTTTGCTCACACATCTTCTTCAGCTCTCCAATCTGCTTCTCTTTGGCTTCTCTCACAACTTGGGACTCACGAACAAGGGTCTGAACTGTTAAAAGTGGGAAAAAAATAAACAAGCGTTCAAGACCTTTGGGATTTTTCAGCGTTGGCAATAGATACAATCAGTTTATGCCAGTTTTCCAATTGACCTGGCCTTCTGATGGTTTTTGGCTCTTAAATACTTAATGCATGTGCTGCTTTAAAATGTAGCACTTAGATTCTGTGGCATTACACTATTACAAGGTGTTCTCTCTTTTCTTTGTTTACAGAATATTTCAGACAGCATTTTCCTTCCTGAAGGAGTAAGGAAAATCAGCAAAATTCTGTATAACCACATGAAAATAGTTATTTTGAACCTGACTTCATGAGCATCCTTAGGAGAAAAGGTTCTTGTGAAGGTTGAATGCCCAAGATATACAAGGAAATTAAGTTCCCCAACTTAAATTGCAAGTGATGGCATCATCATTAGTGGAAAAAGCAGGTACATATTCACTTCTCAGGAGTGACTGAGGATTTTCATTACCTGGAACAGTGTGGGTGACTCCAACTCAACCTGTTCCAGCCAGGAGCAACCACCAGCCCACAGAGAGAAGCTCCAGATCCCCTGCTGGATAAATTACTTTCCCAAGGAGCAGGAAACAAAATACATGGAACTCTCTCCCTTTCTGTACATAGATTACCAAACTTCTGTATTGTTTTACACTGTGGTTTAGTCCATAGTGTAAATGGACTCCAAGGAATTCTAAAAGAAACTAACATTGAAAAACTGCTGACAAGCCACACTCAGGGTGAGTTTGGTACTTATGACACACTCAAGACTACTCCTGTTTGAAATCTCCTGCCGCAATAGTCTTAAAAATAACCCGTTGTGGTTTGATTAAAATGTACTGAATGTATAAAGAAATGAACTTTGAGCCAGAGATTCCAAAAAAAAATTGAAATAAGTGGCCAAAATACTTCAGTAGCATCAAAGAAGCTTTTTTTGGTGATGCTCATAAAACCTGTATTCAATGTAACAGATCACAGGCCTCTTGGAACACTTGGGTTGGAAACAGCAGGGACAACTGGGCAAGAATCTCAGGATCTAAAGGAAAAAATTAAATCAAGAGCTGCCAATGATGAAGAAAGGGCTGTCTGCAGAAGGAACACACAAGCCCATAGCCACAAGAGAATGCAGTACAATACCACCACATAGAAAACAACCGTGAGGATAAAAATCACCTTTTTTCTCCAGTTTTCTAATCATCTCCTCAGATTCTTTTTGTTTCTTTAGGTAGGTGGACTTCAGCACATCTATTTCGTCATTCTTTCTATCCAAAATCTGCAGAGAAAATTCAGAATATTTTAACAAAAGTCCAAAACATTCCAAACTACAACCAGTGCACAAGATAATACACCCTGATCTCTGGCAAAGGTGCTGCCTCCAAGAAGTGCTCAGGTCGTGCAGGACTATGACTGAACCTAAATCATTTTCCCAGCTGTGACTGCCAAGTCATAAACAAAGGACTGGTTTAGACAAATACAGGTAAAAGCAGATTAAAAAAGGAGTTTCATGTTTTAAGGTGGGTCTTTTTGTTTTCTTTTAAACCTGGGTAAACCCGGTGTTGCTTTTGTTGAGTTTGGAAGTTTCATGTTGCTACTACTGCCAATAGAAAAGATTTTCATACTTATGTTGCCTAATAGTATTTAAAAGCATCTAAAATTCTCAGTAGATTGAAGAAATATTTAAATAAGTTGGAGAACTTCATTACAGTCTTTTGTGCTTCACCAATTGAAATTCCTTGCATAGATCCCAAGGAACAATGGATTGGAATAGAGCAAGTGCATGAGGGTAACTACACCCACATTTCTGTACAGGCTGAGTTTGGAAAAAACCAGCTTGAATATTTGCACACTTTGAGATAGTATTTTAATTTAAACTTTGTGTTTAAGATAAAGATTAAAGTCGCAGAAATTTTATAACAGTGCCCCAAATCTCTTATCAAACAGAAGCTTTCATCTTAAAACAATATTACTCCATCTGCAATAAACGTTTTGTGTCTTTAAAGATTAATACGACACTATTTAACCTTTTCTAAAATATCCAATGTTATTAAACAACTTCAAAAGACAGAATTCTAACATCAGTTAGGAAGGGATGACAACTCAAGGGATGAGAAAGCATTTAAGCTATTTCTTATTCTCACAAAGCTGTTTCCTTTAGACTCTCAGCTTTGCTCGCTGCTTCTGCTCCGAGGCCTTGAGAACAGATGAGCCAAATATGCACCTGACCAAATATTAACATCCTCTCAGGAGGCTTTGATGTGTCACAGAGTTGTGTCAACCAACTTCCTCCAAGCCTGTGACTCAGTCTTTGGAAACAAAGCAGAGGCCCTGAGTAATGCCGAGCTTACAGCGGGATCAGGCAGCGCGATGCCGACGCTGGGGTTGGGATTCCCGCCACAGCCCCGGGATCAGAGCCCTGCCAGAGGCACCTGGGATCTCACAGCATTTCACCCCACCTTTAAAACACAAGATTAAAAGAAACAGTATGGTCTGGGATAGGTATCATCCTCCCAGGAGTGGTGTTATGTGCTACAACAAAGACAAACCCAATGTAACCCAGAGATGTGGTGCCATGTCAGTGCTGGAAGAATTAAGAGCCGCATAAAATTTAAAAATGCAACAACATAAATAAAGGGCTGTTTGGTGACCTGCCTCTGCTCTAAGACAGTGTCAAAACAGAGCCAGGACAGCAAGCACTGCTGCTGTGTGAGCAGGAACATATCTGATATATCCGTGGGTTTTCATACTCTTATATTTTGCCTTTTGGCCATGAAAAATTAATTTTGTTCACATTCTTCTCTAGGACAAATGTTTTCTCTCTAACAGAAAAATCACGAGTTTATGATTTCCCAGAGAAGCTGTTATGCTGGTAAAATAGGTTGTCTTGTTCAAACAAACAAATTGCCTTGTATTTTCATCTCCTTTCTGCAAGTGTTTTCCCCTTCCTAAGTTTATGTTACCATAAAATATTCTGCATTCCTCTCAGTTTATGCCAACTGTTACCGACAATTTCACTTCCAATGAACATTAATTGCTATTGTGAAGAAGTTAAAGAACAACTGATAAATATTTATGATAATCATAGTCTCTATTATTGTTTAATACACTGCTTTTGGGAAAAATACAAACACTTCTTACCTTCTGAACATCAGCATCATGCTTCTGTTGTAACTTCAGTTTTTCTTCATGAAATTTACCTTCTGCTATTTTCATTTTCAGCTCCAGCTTTAAAAGCAAAACAGAATAGATACAGAATTTAAATAAAGAATAAATTACACCAATGACCTTTTCATAACTTTTTAATTATTCATTTATGCCTTTCAGAAGGCAATGGGAAGTCACCAACAAAGAACTCCTATGAAAAAATCTACATTCATTTTCTCAATATTTTCATATTTATTTGATACAATTGTTGCAAAAGATGTCATCCTACAACATTTCTCCAGAAAAATGGATTTGTAGGATGTTTTAGTTGGCAATAAACACAACTGCTACTGCCCAGAACAAGCTATTGTCCTTAATTTAAATAAACACTTACGAATAAAACTTCAGTATTTCTGTTAATATACCAACTTTGGTAAACTCATTTTCATTTCTTCAGGCAGGTGTTACATTTATACAAAGAATGTCCTTTAGCCCAGATGCACGTTTGTTTTTGTTTGTTTTCTATTATTCATGGAGTTCACATTATAAACACATTTCCTTTTAAAGGTGACTTATGATGGGATTAAGGATTGGATCACTGAAATACATTTCCTGTTCTGCTTGTGTTTGTTCAAAGCTGTACTTGAACCCCTCCAACACAAAAATACGTTGCCAATTCTTACTTAGAGTCTAAGTTTCCATCTTTCAAGTATTTTTAAATCTCTTGCATGTTTTCAGTACACCATTAAAGGCTGTCTCCAGGACAGCTATGAGAGGAATTTCGTGTTTCTCAGGGTTTTCTAGAAACCAAAAGTGACACCTTGAGTTCAGACTCAGGCTGTTCCACTCCAATAGTTATTAATATCCACTGTCCAGAAAGCAAAGTGGACTGAAAATCTTCCCCAGGGGACAGACCTTGATCCCCCTCACTTTGGAAAGGGAGGACCAAACCCCCTCCAGGAGATGACTCTAAGTGGTCTTTGGCCAACAGAAAACTTTGTGTTTGATTTTTGGGTGTTTTAAAAGATTTTTGGGTCTCCCCAGCTCGAAGGCTGGACACTGCACTCCCATCACCATCCAGCCACTTCCAGCTCTCACGTTTTCATTCAGCTCAACTAAGAACCTGACTTGTAATATCTCAACTCACAAACACCGAAGGAATCGACAGCGTTATTTATTCTGCCTTTATTTTCCATGCCCTTGACTAATCAAAAGTCGTCATTCAAGCATGAGTCTTCATCTCACACAGACAAACACTAAACACAGTACAAATTATTCATTTTTTATATGATTCATTTGTGTTACAGCTTTGTTGGGACTTGAAAACACGACGTTATCATGACTTGAAAACGTGAGCTACAAAAATCCAACTCAACTCAAAACCACTGTGCACTAAACACAGAAGGCTTCTCAAGAAGTGAAAAGAGAAGGAAGAGCAGAACATTTTTTCATTTTCTGGACTCATCAAATGATACCCAACCACCATTTATTAGACCACAGATAAAGCAATCCATCTCCCAGCTGTTTGTACGTAGTCTTGTGCAAATTAACAGTGGGGGGAAAAAGTTTGGTTGACAATTAATCCAAAGAAAATAAATCACATTCTCAGCTGTCAGCCAACTCTTTTATCAACCCAAAATAAGCATCAGGATAAAAATGCATCTTCTATTCATGAAATCTACGCATATGTATATATGAAAAGAAATATATGCATATATCGCTCCAACAAAGTGACATTATAGAAGAAAATCTTAGTACCAGGTGATGGAATAAGTGTTGATTTAATAAAAAGAGCACAGTAATCCACTTCCAGATAGACAGCCTGTGAGCATTCCATAAATAAATATGAAGGTCTCATAAAAACACAAATACCAGGAACTAAACATGAAAGAAACTCCAATCTACTTGAATTACATTGAAAGCTTCTGAATGACTGAGGTACAGCTCCTGCCCTCACACAGCTCCTAAATCCACACAAATTACATTTAAAACTCACTAATAACATGAGAATGTCTTCACTGATGGAAATGGATGCTTGGTGGTTTGTATCAGCTGAGAGCTGGTTTAGGTTTTATTATTCTGTATACTGAAACAATACAAAAATAAGTCAAAATCTAGGATTTCACCTGCATTAAAGATGGACAGATATATTTTCACGTGCTGGTGATTGTTCTCAGCCACAGGATGTTTTCCCCCAGGCTGACAACAGAACTCCCTGTACTTGAAGCTGGTTCCCACCTCTCATTAATCTTCCCCTGAGCACCACCCTTGCACTTGCACCAGTTCCCATCAATTTGAGCTCATGAATTCATTACACTACTTCCACTAGAACAGCCATCTCTTAAAATGTCACAGAGTTGGGACTGTTTTCCAAAAAGGAGAGTTAATTGCAACCAAACAACTGCGAAAAATGTGTCCAAGATACAGAAGTCAGCCCTCGATGAATGCAAATGCTGTAACAACAAAGTTGATTATTTTTCCTCTGAATATAATAAATAAAATAATATAAAAATCTCTCACATGAAAAATCCCAAAGATCAACTCCTCATCAGGGGAGAGCTGAAAAGGGGACACCTTCAAAAGTACTCAAGGTCCTCAACTTCTATAAACGTAATGAAATTCTGAAGTTTTAGCTCCTCAGGCACTTTTCTGCCCCATCTGCTTCATTCACAACTTTCCTAATTTTTCCTCTACTATATAAGGAAATGTGAGAAGTCCCATATTAAAGGGTCTGAAATTCAATAGTTGATGTGCACATGAAGTTTTCAGCTAGTGTTGAGAGGAAAGCTGCATTTGTACCAAGTACCTGGTAAAAAATAGAATAAAAATAATCTCCAAGAGCATTTAAATTTTGTAATGGCCCACAGTTCCAACCCCACATGTATCTTCATCACAACTTCTGGAAGTGTTAATTTGAGCATTTGCTGTAAAAATAACAATATATTGGTTTAAAAATCCTACACTCAATTTCTTGTGTGGAAAACTGCTGGAGAAGCCAGAAAACATGAGGACAACACCACAGCGTCCTACAGCAAAGCCTGGAGGACTGGTTTCATTTCCAAATCTGCTTTTTGACCCACCCTTTCTCTGAGGCAGACTCTCAATCTCACTGCATTCGTCGATAAAAAATTGAGTCATGTAAACACATTTTCTGCAGTGATCTCATGAAGGCTGGGGTGGAAGCAGAAGGGCTCAGCACTTCCCAGCTGGGAGTGAAATGCCTCCCCTTCCATTTGAAAGCTGAAGCACATCATTAAATACTAATTTCAATCAAGGAATATCTTTCAAATTAAAACCACACCAAACTGAGGTGGAGCCTGTCCACAGATCCCAAATGTCAAATCTCAGCTTGTCCCAATTTCCTGTGGAACAGCTCTAGGTAACTGCATGTGCTGCTCTTCCATACACTGCCCTCTGCACTTCAGCTTGATTTTATTTATTAAACACATATTAAGAAACAAAATAACCTACAGCAGTACCAAAGACCTTCACCAGTTTTAGAGAAACCAGATAAAAACAACTTTCCTAAGTCGTTCACTTGGTTAAATGCAATTGACGGCGCTCGTGCTCATCGGTTTTAATATCTCTTATCATCAGTTAAGAGGTAGCAGAAAATATGAAATTAATGGCATGTTACCATTCAGACAAGGAAAAAAAAATTGTAGATATTTAGCTATAGTTGGGAAGTTTGCAACTATGTATGAAACGCAGCCATTGCTGTTGGCTGAACATCATTCCTTTGGATTTCTGTCATTGTTTATCCTCCTCACAAAGAGAATGAGGCAATTAAACCCTAAGGCCATGTAAACAACACTGATGTCAAACATCTGTGCTGTCCCTGTTATTTAAAGCCATGAAGGGTGGTAGCAACAGAGCTGCTTTTATGTGCCTAGTCACACTTTCTTCCTCTTTTAAAAAAACAAAACACCAGCAAAACCAGCAAATAGTTACCTGAAAATGGGGTTTCGTGGTATCACTGTCCTGATTCCACAGCACAGCTCAGGGGCTAGGAAAATTTCCTGTCAACCTTAAACTGACAGAGTCTGATCTGCAACTGCCATAAATCTCCAGGGGAGAACCAAAAGTGATCACTCCTTTTTTCACGACAGAGGACAAACATTCATCTTGCCCCCATTCACAGAAATCTGTCGAAATATTTAAATCCCTGATTTAAAAGCAAATCACTAAGTGGGTTAGCAATATTAATCACCAAACTCCTGCCCACTTGTCTTCATTCCAGGGCTCACCCTCAGGCCAGGGGGGGCATCTTGGAGCTTTAACATCCTTCAGATTGGGTTTTTGGGCTGTTTGACAAAACAGAACTTGTTGCTTGCCAGGTTTGTTTTTTTTTTTTTTTCCAAGCCTATGAATATATGGGGGAGGGAGGGAGGAAGCGAGGAAGGGGGAGAAGGATGTAAACAATAAATGAGAACTTCAAAGTAAGAACTAACAATGCAGAACAATGACTTGTATATCTTACAGTACACGACAAAAGTTATTTGTCTTGGTGTTCTGCAGCTGCTAAAAGAAATCAGTGCACAGCACACAAAGCTTTGATATTTCCACAGAAGAAAAAAGGTTTCTTAAAAAATATCAACAAACAACTCGAACTTTCTACTGAATTGTGCTTACTCAATTTTCACATGCAGGGTTAAAATAATAAATATTGATAATTTACACAGTGGTTTAAACCATACAGGAAGGCCAAGACAGAAGAGACTGTCCTTGCAAAACAGTCAAGATTTATTATAAATACATGCTGACTTCACACTAAGGTAATTTGGAACAGTGGATTTCATTTCATCATTAACAAGCTGTCTGATCTCATTGTGTTATTTCTGTATCAAACTGTACCCTCAAAAATTTTTAAGATTAGCTTTAAGGTATATTAATACTTTCCACATTTTACAGCAATATAAGACTTGGAGTATTTAAAAGAAAATCACTGGTGGGAAAAACAAGAAAAAGTCATATTTCATAACAATATTTGAACAGAAGTTTCTACAGTAAATGTAAATTTTAATCATCTTGGAACTAATCTTCCATTTTCAAATGAAAGATTTGAAAACTTTGTGCTCACTTTACAGGATGTGGAAAAAATAATGTTCACTTCCCATTTCAGGAAAATAAACAAATTTATAACTACATTTTGAAACAGTACATCATTAACCACTCCAATTACGGCACTGAATATCATCAATATTTTTATCCAGTGCAATGCTAAGGTGAAATAAATGTTTTGTAAAGTCTGTGTTGAGAAGAGCTCAGGATAAACCAAAGATGGACTGAAATTAAAACAGCATCAAACAAGTGGAACAGCCAGAAATTAGAATGTAAAAAGCCCCTTTATAAACATGGCATTTTGCCCAGACTCAAAGGTCCCTCCACAAAAGTCCATGTTTATGATCCAGGCTGTATTATTTGACCTAACAAACATTTATAATTCCCTCCACATATCTAACCTTCTTTGTATCTTCACTCCTTAAAAGCAATACAACTGCTACTTCCAGTTGCAATATTTTTACACATTACTCTTTATAGGGAAATTAGATATTCACTTAATTAAAAAAATCAATATGACATTTCCCTGCTTTTATAGCCACTAAAAATTAAAGGTTTTGTGCTAAATCAAATCTTACCAGCTTCCCCCATCAAGAAAAATCTGACTTTTTAAATGACACTGAAATTAATACACATTTGCTTGATACAGAAAAATAATTGAATGGACAATTGTTCTTATTCATATGTAAATGTCATTAGGCTCTTTCAAGAGAGAACAATGTATTTTTCATGGATTTCCATGTTGGGGATGGTGGGAAGAAGGAAGAATGCACACAGCTCTGTATCCCAACAACTGTAATAACTGGAAATGGTATTTCTGCTCTCAAGGACGTTTTCTCTGGCCAATAAACACAACATGGATATTAGCACTACAACACATCGTATTATTTAACAGCTTCATTTGCAGGGTCCCACTTCCACATGGAACAAATGTCTGCCACCAGTAGGAGACACTGACATCAGGAAGTGTCCAAAAAAAGTTCAGTGTATGTTTAGAAATACACAAAAAAGTTGTATATTTCTAAAAAGTTCAAAAAAGTTCAGTGTACGTTTAGAAATTAAGAAAGCTCAGACACAGCAGTATTAGATGCAATTTCATAAAAGCTCAGAAATGCAACAAACTGTATCTTCAGAACTGAACCCAGCTGAGACTGTGAACGTGCAGGAATCACACAGATTTCAAAGGGATTTAGTGAAATATGAATATAATGGAATTTTATGGAGAATTTAATGGAATTCTGCATAGTGCCCAGTCCAGTGAATGAGTCTGAATACACTGAGCCAACAACACTATTTCAGCCCAGTGTTACGCCTCTCTTTTTTTATGCCGTATTTTAGGAGCTATTGAACTTTTTACACTCGTTTCAAGATCTCCTAAACCAGTCACTAAAACTGGACTCCCACCTTCTTTTCACCAGTGCAACGTGTAGCAATAACACTGTACAGCACCTACTTTTTCTAGTCTATGTCTTTTCTCCCTTAAAAATCAGAATCTGTACATGAAAACAAAAACCCTCAAACTTTCTTCCTCTTTTTTTTTTTGGTTTTTTTTTCTAGAGAGAGACACTTTGAGGTAGAGATTAATCATGCAGCAAAAGATTAATTCCCAGCTGCTTGGCAACCATCTGGACATTCTACTGGTTAAAACACTAGTTTGAATTGCTAACCTACCCCTTTGATCTTTCTCAATGTCTCCAGCCCATATGTGCAATAATTAAAGACATAGTTCACCAACTATTGCAAAAAAAATAAATAAATAACTGTACATGTACATCTAGAGCTCCATAACCAGCCTGACTGGTATCAGGAATTATAAATCAGCAGTCAGTTTATGAAAACATGTCTCATCCTGACATCCACTGTGTGTCTCACACCAGTCTAGCAATAAAATAAGGTTTGGGGTTTATTACATCACATTCTGAAGAGTTATCAAAGCAAAGCAGGATGTGACTTCCTCACACGGAACACAAAGGACAACTTGCACATGTTTTTGGGAACAGGACATTAATCAGCCAGGAATCATGTTAACAGCACTCAAGATTGCTGTGAATTTAAATATGAACGAACAGATTCCTACTCAGGACGATTACTCGGTGGTGAGAATCAGTTTACAACTGGATTCTCCATATAAATCAGACCCTGCATTCAAAACAGCCACAGGGGTTATGGAGAAAAGGAGAAAATTCAAATGAACCAGAAAATAGTCACTGTCACTGCATGGAATATTTATTTTCAGAAGCAAGTTGTCATAAGAAAAAAAGTTACAGAAAAGTGAAAATCACGACGAAAGCCAGAATTATGTTATATCTGCCTTTTCTTGCCCCCTCATATGGGCTGCACTTGTGTGAACAGAAATCAACACACGTTCTTACATTTTAACAAGAATATTCACCAGAATTAAAAACCTTTACAATTTTTATCCTTGGAAATCAGTGTGATATTTAGGAGCAGAAGTATGGCTTGGACAGTCCCCAGTGAACAGGATGACAAAAGAAGGGGAACAGCAAAGGAAGAGAAGCTGAAGAACAGAGGGATAATAAGAAAAAAATTCCGACACAGGAAGCTCCAGCTATTGTAAGATTCAGGTTTTGGGCCCACTCAAATGCTTTGAGAAAGTTCATCAAAGCCACTCTCCTCCTGTTCTTAAAAAGCACAAACAGCCCCATCACATGTCTGAGGAGGTTTCTTGAGCTGTATCCATCTCTCCTGATTCCATACACAGATGTTTACATATCCATCCAGCAAGATTCAAACTCTAGAGACACACACAGACATGAGCACGCACTTTTAATTCCATATAATACACGAGAACAAAACGGATAAATTTTGTTACCATTCTTGGAAGATACAAACAAAAATATGTCTTTTAAATATGGAAAAATATTAAATTCATCATGTAGCTAAAGGCACAATAATGTTAATTTTACAGTGGTTTAACTACAAGAGTCCTTGTTTTAGGATACTGTCTCCATGTTGGATTTATTTATTGTTTGTAATTTGGCATGAATTTCATGTATTTAAACACTTCACTATGGAACAGGGCAATTAAGAGGATGAAATCAAACCCAGCAGGGCCATGCCCACTGATCACCACCTCCTTCTAATTGCAGGGTCTCTTATCTTCAAATGTTCTTTCCCTTCTCTTTTCCATGCTAACACCAGCCAGTGTTATTCACTCTCCCTCCCAGCTTTTACAACTTTCTTTCCTCCCTGCATTCTTTCCCCTACATTCTCTGTATGGTCCCTCTTGGGGAAAATCCATATCACAGCCCTCACGCAATTTGCTCTGTTTCAAGTTATAATCTCCTGCCAGATAAGTGAGAAGCACAGTAAATCTGCTGCTTTCAACACCTTCAATCCAGAGCACTTTTAGCCAGACCATGACTTAACTGTATCAGCACTGCAGATTTTATCTTAATGTAAATATATCAGTAGATCCCAACACTTCTGGTGCAGTAAAACCATATAAATGGCTTGATGATCTTTATAAACAAAATTTGTTTCCTGCAGTAAAAGGGAGTGCTCATTCCCAAAATAAAAGGAGAAAACATAAATAAAGATTACAAAGATGAAGGTCCTAAATAGCTTTCTAAAAAGGCTGCATCCTAAAGATAAGACTTCTTGAATCATAAACCCATAAAACACTCTTCGTTTTCCATCTTACTTCTGGTCCTCGATCCATGAAGATGCATTTTCAGGGGAAAAATTTTTAAAAAGTCTTTTTCCCATTCTCTATGTTCTCTGTTATCTTACACCACTTATCTCTCCTTTTCCTCTGGTGTTCTCCCTCTCCCTCATTCCCCACCCCACATGACAAACTGGTGGAAGTTATCCCACAGGTGTCCTCCTGAAAACTCAACCACTGCCTTCCCCAAAATCCCTCCTCCCCTCAGCTGCACAACCCCTCAGTCTGGGCTGCTTTAGTACACAAGGGGCTGGAAAAGCACCAGTGGCTCCAGTGTCCAAAGGCTTTATCACTGGATTCCCAAAAATCAAAACAGAGGAGTGACAGGAGCACAGTGATAATGTCAACAAAAACATTGGAAAAACTCAATGTTCTCAGTTAACCCAGACAGATGAAGCTTCACAATTTATTGCACAAAGCCTTGAGCTTGCCAGTTTGTCTCAAAAATAAATAAATTAAGAGCTGCTATAGAACTCAGTACAAATTTACTCCAGGTAAACCTTCAACCGACGTGAAAATTATTTCCAATATGCCTCAGATTTGTTTAGGTTTCCTTTGTTGAGATAAGATAAATAAATATCTCTGCTTACAAAATAATAGAACAGAAGGAAATGGAGAAAAAATGCTAAGAATAACTAAGACTGACAAAATGAAAAATTAAGAATGAGAACTTCTTTAAAGAAACACCAAAATGTCTTCAAGTGATATATCAGATAAACCCGTTGTTTGAGGAAGGTTAAAAGAAATTAGTTTATTAACATAGCTAATTTTATTTTCTCATTCCAGAAGAATTCCCAGCCTTTATCTTAGCAATGGTACTGGACATGTTTTTCTGAAAAATCACAAATCAGACTTTTCCCTTCCCCCTCTCCTGCCCCGTGGAGCACTGGGTGACACAGGATGGCCAGAGGTGAAGTTCAAAGAGACATTTTCCCTTTTTATCAAGACAGGCCAATCACCCCATCTGTCGTGCTTTGCTGTCCTGCTGAACACGGATATATTCCTGTTGGGTTGCATCTCCCTTGTTTAAACCCATGATTTTTCAGTAATGACCATTTCCCAAATGGTTTAATCCATGTCAGAAGTATTTGGGGAAACGATGACTAAAAGCCGCTGCCTGACGACATCGGCGTCCTGGCAGGGCTGTGATGTGGTTATCACTGCTCACGGCCATGTGTTCAGCATTACAGACTCTAAACAGGTGCAGGAATGCTTTATGAACAAGGGTCTAAAGGTTAAAAGCAAAAAAACCCACAGTTATCCTATTTTATGTTCTCCCGTTGTACTACAAAGAGGTTGAAAACAGTTAAAGGTTCCCCCGAACCCTTTTGTACAGCACCATTTCTCTGTTCATACATTCACATTCTGTAAATGAAAAGGCTTTATTCCTAATTGAGCTTCACAAACAAAATAAGATGAAAACACATTTAAGTTTTCTCGTTAATAGCACACACATGGTGATTGTGAAACACTGTCTGTAACCTTTCCAGTTCAAACCAGCCCACAGTCGAGCACCATTAGCAAAAAGTCCTGGATTTTTACTGTGTGGTTTAGAGGATTTTTCCACTGAACTAGCAAAGTATTAACTGGGTATTTTATGTAGCTCCTTGGCATGCATTCCTGTTTATTTAATTTGAAAATATTGTTTAAACGACAACATTGTGCTTTCAATTTATTTATTTCTTGGGCTATTTTCACATCTTATGAAACCTTGCCTCATCCTGAGGCACTGGTGGTTTGAATGTTGTCAATACAAAAGAACAGTCAATAGCAGAGCAGAGAAAGTGAAAGGCACAGGGATTGAGCAACTGCTTGTTTGAGCATTGAGTGAGGCAGCCAGGTAGCAACACAAAACACTTCATGCACATTCTTTTATTAACAATTGAAGGATCTGCCAACCAATTTTACCCTCCTCTGTATCTCTGCTAAAGATGTTTTCTGAATTGTCTCGAAAGTAATTTTAGGACAGTTCCAATCCATGTGTCCTTACAAGATACCAAGGAAGAGGAGGAATATTTTCCTGCTTTGCTGATGATGCCTTTTCCTCCCCAACTCAGGCATATTTGGGGTCCTTTGAGGGTTCAGGTCCTTCTGGATAGCAGGGAACTATGTACCTATGTCTTCATTTTCCAAGAGCATGTGGCTGAAAGCAGAAATTTGAAGGGCAAACAGAGCAGAGTGATAGATTTGGGGTTTTATTGGGTTTTTTTAATGATTGGTTGGTTGATTTGGGGGTTCTATTCATCATTTTCCTAATGCACCTAGAGCTTCCTTTTCTGACCATTAATTCACTGTCTTTCAAAAAAAAAAAAATGTGTTAAATAAAATGAACAGCTTGTGACAAAATATCTCAGGCAGTCGATTTCCTTAAACCATGAAAAAGGTGAAAATGACCACAAAATTTTACTTTTACACATATTCAAAGCAAAATAACACGGTGTGAGAGAATTAGACAGCCAAGCTTGGAATCTCAGGAATTCACAATGTTCCAAAGAAGGAAAACAAAACCCCATATGACCAAAAGAGGATTGGAGCTCCATGAGGCAAATAGAGAAATAATGTAGATCCTATCAGAAATAAGATCAAAATCTGCTCATTTTAAAAGGTATATAGAAGGCAAACAAAAGTCCTCACTAAGTCAAAGGTATCACTGCCTCTGTTAAAAGAGAACGTGGAAAATTCCTAGAATTCAAAGTTCTCTCCACTAAAAATTCTTTCCAAGGACCAGTAAATGTGTTCAGAAAGTCTTTTTTACCCTCTAAATAATTGGGAAATACATTAAGTATGTAATGACAAGCCCTGTCACTTCAGCAAATTTCTCTTCCATGAGATTTTCTGCTATAATAACTTCCTTGTTAATGCCCAATTTCCAAGGAAAATGCCTTAAGGACTCCAAAGAATCCTACCTCTTTCTCCTGTGCTCGAAACAGCGACTGGTGGTGCCGAGTGGGGCTGCTCTTTCCTAGGTCAATTTTAGGTGTCATCTATTGAACAAGAGAAAGTTCACAACAACCAGTGAAGTTAAAAACAGTAAATCCAAGTGCAGCCAACCCTGACCTGAAATTAAAAATATGGAGAATGTTTGTTTGCCCTTTTCTGAAATACCAAGGGAATATAAACACCTACCAAAGTCATTGGCACTCGTTTTTCTCGCAGGTATCTGGGGTTTTCTAGCTGAAAAACAAGGGAGAGAAAAATCAGCAGGTCAACAATGTGTTATTTAGTCTAAGGCATCATAACTAAACTGCACTTAGCACAGCAACTGCATCACTCCAAAGAAGCACAGAAGAGATTTTAACATGCCTGTTACAGAAACAGAAAACCTTCCTAAGAGATCATTTGGTTGGAAATGATCTACTCAGCAAGTTTGATAATGTAAATGGACCAAAAATGGCACTTTTTTTCCCTCCCAACTCTTGTGGTTGTAAAATTCTATCAATGCATATTATAAAAATATTTGGCAGCTATATACCTGGGCTTATGCAAAAGATTTCCAAATTTATTGGCTAAATTTTCGTTGAAATCAGTATAAAGCTACGATAAATTTACAGATTATACTGATTAAAATCCAGTGCTTTTGAAAAATTACACTTGGGTGCATTGAAACTACAGCCACACATGTAAGTTATAGAGACAAAACATAAGGAAATAATTCATTAACATGACTGTATAATTAAAATAGCTCTCTTAATCACTGTTTTTAAGAACTGGATACAAAACATTGTTCCCAACCCACTTCCTCTATCAGACAGCTCTATCTTTCTCATTTTCTCAGACAGTGAGGCTCAAACATCACATCACAGAGATGCCCAAAAAAAGCTTTCAAGGGTATAATCTTGTAAAATGTGGCAGTGAGATTTGGAATATGAATGAGATTGCAATACACATTAAAAAAAAAATGTTGTAAGATTAGGTTGATCTACGAGGCATGGCAAATACATCAAATGCTTGCACTTTCTGCAGTACTATGAAATAAATTTGTGTGTTGAATTTATCAGTGGAAAAGAGGCTTAATCCCTCTGAAATTTCAATTTGATACAGTGTTATTCATTTCCTGTCCCAAAAGGTGATGCAGGATTTCTGTGTGCTGTTGAGGAGTTGTCATATTTCACCCAGAAGTCGTTGGAAATACTCACATTTAACAGATACATTCCATTTCAATGAATAGTATCATCCAATATTTTAATACATTGGCTGAAAGCATCAGGAAACCAATAATTTAACAATAACCTATTTATCTTTATTGTCAGGGACTTTACTAAAACAGTTACATTAAACTTTCTTTCACACAAAGTACCCTGTGTTGGCAATCAAAATCCATGGGCAGCCACCAGTGAATGAAGGAACCCTGGATGCAGCCACTACCACAAAAATGAGGAATTTTGGACACAGAAGAGATTGTGAGGAGAGGAATACAGGAGTGGGATCAGCCTGGAGCATTAACAATGGAAGATACAGCGGAAGGGAAGAAAAAGCAAACCAAGAGAGAGGGAAATAAAAGGTACAGAAATTCCAAACTGGAAACATTTGGGAGGATTTTCTTTGTCCTACACATTTGTACCCGCAACAAGATTTTCTATTTACATTTTACTGCTATTATACTCCTCCTCCCACCTCAATTTGGCCACTTCCCCATCCAGACCACACACCTGATCATCCCCAGGGCTGAAGGTGTTTGCCAGAAGCTCAAGGTACTCCCCAGTTGGGCATCCCAGAACCCCGAGGAGCAGGGAACAGTGGAAGCCTTCACCAGTACCTGGTGGAATCTGGAGAAGGCTGCAGAGCCACATTTCAAAGGCTTAATTATTTCCCAAGAGCCCTGTCTCTAATGCAAAACAAATACTATCATGCTTTACTTTGGTTTTTTTAAAAGCTAAAAATTATTGTAAATATTTACAATTAATTCCAATCCTTTATCTGACCATGACATTCAGCTGTTTGCAGCCTGCACTTCAAAACCAATCTGAAAAGCGAAGGTACATCCTACTTGTTTATGAGAGAAAAGGAAAATGTGTCTCTAATACTTTGTAGGGCCCAAGCCTTGCATTTTTTGATTTTGTAACAGCAGCCATATGTGCTTTGAAGTTAAATGTTCCCACTTTGTTACTTGTTGTGGATTATATCCACTTAAACTGATCTGTAAACATTTAATGCCTCAACATTCATTCTTTTCATGCTGGTCTTCTGCAAAACTTCTTGTTCTCAAAATTAGACCACATTAAAGAGGGAATATCACAATAAAGAATGCCCCAAAAAAGAAAAAAAAAAAGTCTGTATTTATGAGAAACATGCAAATTTAAAAATAATAAGCAAAAGGTCAAAGACAAGCCAAAATACATATGTATGAAACTGAAGGACTGCCATGAGAAGAGCAGTAAATCACATGCTTTTCTAAGAGTATGAACCAAATAAATGTCATCATGAAAGACATCTTTATTTGAACTAGAACTGAACTCTAATTTGTAAATACCACTTCTTAACAGAATGGTATTTTGAGTTTCTTTGTAGGAAAGATTTTGGATTCTCCTGTTCTGTTAGGCAGTCTGACAAAAAACCATGTTTCAATTTGTGAGGACTGCAATGGTCACCCTCTAGTCCTCCTAAACCAGAGCTGGGAAGGTGTTGGATGATCAGATCCCCATGAAGAAATCCCCACCACCTAACAGAGATAATCTACTTCATGAAAATATATGTATTTTCTTAAGTTAAAAAAGGTATTGCAGAAATGTACATAAAAAAATAAAATTCCAAAACTGCATTTCAGGCAAGTGAGCCATAATTTCTGACTTTAGTATTTTCAATTTCTATTCATTTTAACAACACCTAAAGTGGTCAAAACGAAATACTTATAGTTACACAATTTTAAAGCTACCAATGCAAGCAGTGAGTGAAGCACTGACAAAAGCTGAAGTGATTTCTCCCAAAAGCAAGGACAGTGCAGGATAAGCACAATTTTGACCTCTAAGTACTTCCACAAGTCTCATCCTCATCAATTATATTCCATCCCTGAGGCTGAAAATATTGTCCAAGCTTTCATTCTATGCACTATAGCCCAGTCCAGAAACTCAGAGCAAAGCTTTGCTCTTTTGCTCAGTAAATACCACAACAATGACAACATTGATGTCGTGGTTCCAAACGACCCCTCCAAAGTCACGTTGCACTCTTTGGAAGATGTTTATCCAGGGATGGTTATCTCCAATAATGCCCAACTGCAGCCTGTGTCAGTCCACTCACAGAAGGTACATTGTGAGTATCAAGATTCAGGGAACAAAACCCCCACACTCACATCTGAAGGCTCATTGAACATCCCCCCCCCAAGCTTCATCAAAGACAAAAAGTGATTGTTTTCAAAACAAGGATGGCAAAAACACACATGAAAGAGTTAAGAACACTTAAGACTTTGAAATGGTAAACAACTAAACTGAACCTTGCCCTAAATTCTTACTTTAATCTAACAAACCCAGCCAGCATGTTCCCTACAGAAATAACTGCTGAGTAGCTTCAGGAAATTTGAGTAAGGGCATTCTTATCTAACATCATAATTTGTAGGGAAGTTCACTTTAATGCTGCTTCTGCAGTCTTAGTGGAAGGACATTAAAGCACATGAAGATTGTTTGTGAGCATGGAAGTTGAATTTATTTTTTGAAGTCGCAACACCACTTGGAGCTCACTGTGGGAAAGTTTTTCCAGTGCTGCTGCCCTCCAAGGCCACAACATATACAGTAGGTATGTTTATAGTAAGCAGACAGACTGAGAAACCAAACAAAAGATAATCAAATGGCTTGTGCAGAAATGGTTGAGCTTAACTAGACTGGAAAGACACAGGCAGATGTGAGCCAAGCACACAGAGCAGGCACAGCATCCACTGCTGCTGCAGCCTCCCAAGAATTCCCAACGCTCCTATCCATTTAACCCTGTGTTAGAAAGCTTTTCTCCAAGGAAAGAGAATGGAACACGAGCCACCAACTGCAGAATTTCTTTGGTCTAGGTCTTCTCAAACTTTTATTAGGCAATAACATTTCCCAGGACAAACTCTAGGCAAGGCTGAGCGTCCAGGTTCTCGGCACTGAAGACTCCACATCATTTCTGGTAAAAGCTAAAGAGTTAATTCTTGTCCTGGCTGAATTCCAGTGATGAAAAATCGTGTTCTCCCTGATTAAAAACCCCTTCGCTGTTTCCCCAGGGTACAATCTTTTTGTGTGCTTTCTGCCTAAAATGATGCGCTGAATTTCCTGGGATGTTTGAAAGAGATGCTTTGTCACACCTAAAATTGGCTACAATTCGGTGGCAAACGAAACTGCATCAGAGGCATCATGAGAGAGACAGGCAGGTGAGGTAAGAATTTGCAGGGGTTTAATTCATTGTTGTTCCTTTACGTAACTTGGAATTTTTTATCCAAAAATTATGTTTGCCTACAATCTGAAAAGCTCAGCTACAAGAGGAAAAAAAGGAAAGGAAAAAAAAGCAATTTAATGCCATTATTCAATAAGGTTCTTTTCCTGACACTATACATATTTCACAATATTTAATTATTTTTGAGACATAAACAGGAGATGGTCACCTTCCCCTCAGTTATGAAGTGCACTAGAAATGCAACAACATGCAGAAGTTTATTGACAGCTGTTATGAAATAAAATCACAGAAAAGTTTGGGCTGGATGGGACCTTAAAGACCCTCTCCTTCCCCTAGCCCAGGTTACTTTTATTATATTCTAAGATGACTACAGAATGACAAAGTTCAAAGTAATGACATGACCAGAGATTACTGGTATTTATTTGTCTCAGCTCCTGGCTCTGAACCTTTTCCCTTCAAACAGCCACACAAAAGGATTTCTGCTTTTCTACATTGCAAATGCAGCTTCAAGGCATGAACCTGATAAAGGACAGTCCCTGTATCAGTTCAGATAAGAGTCAATACAGGCTAAGGAAAACACCTTTTATAATGTATGTAAAATGAGTGTAAATTAGTATTCCATGAAATTTATCACAATCAAAACTCAAGGTTTTTTTACAACATTTACTCATGCCTGACTAGAATCTAAAGAACTTGAACAATAAAATGTTTGATAGGGATAATCAGGAATGTTGCAAGGCAAAGGGAAAAATTCTTTTATTACTCAGAAGAAGTAACAATATCAGCAAAGTAATGCAACAGACTTATTCCTCCTGTAGAAAATGTTATTACTAAGAACAAATATCTGAAGCCTCCAGATTAGACTTTTAAGCTTTGACCTCTGTGCTTAGTAGAGAAATCATAAAAGCATTTCCCAAAACTTTTCACAGCATTTTTAATAATAATATTTTTAAAAACCCTCAATCACTGATGTAGGTGTATCATAAAAACTGAAAACACATCCAGTACATGACCTTAAAAATACAAGAGCTTTGAGGAAGAGGAAATTTAGAATATATTAAAGAAGCAGGAGGCTGAAAGATAACAGCAGAAATAAATTAAGAGTTTATAACTATTCATTTCAACCCAGACAAGCCTGAGCTGGAGCAGTGAAGGCTCAGCAGCACCTCACAGCTGGAAGACACCAGGGTTGTCCCACCATTCTGTGTTCCTAGCAAGGTATTTGCAGGTTCTTGGATAAAAGCACAGTCTCCATACATACTCGCTTGAAATAATCACAGCTTCCTAAAATTACACAGTTTCTTACTGAGAAAAATCCTTGTATAACCAAAAAAACTCAAGGGAAGTTGGAAAAGCTTTTCAAGACAACTCTTCTTCACCCCAGGCAGCTCCAAGTGAAAGCCATTCTCTATCTCCTTTCCTATCTTCCTCCACTACTGAAGTATTCTTCTGGGTCAAGGGTCTTCTGTATCTGAGGTGGGATCACTTGTAAATTAAGTTTTCCAAACAGTTTGCAGCTGGGAGTAGCAATTAAAGGACAGCGAGATGCTCCCACGGCAATTTAAATGCTTGCAAATAACAGCAGCCACATCTGACACTCAAACCTTACAGATCCCAAGGTGCTGCAATCATTTAGTGGGATTTTTTTTATTTTTAGTAACGACATATTCTTTAAGTATGACACTCCACTTAAAACTTCCTGACCCTTTCAGAACCCACTGGAGGCCGTGATCCACAGCAGGGAAATGCTGTTCAGCAGCAACCCCTCACAGACCTCTCTTTTACAACCTCAAATCCTCTTTGTCAGGTAACTCCCAACAAGTCTTATCAGGCAATCAAAGTCTCTCATGAGCGACTTATTTAATTACCATCCCTGGAGAGGAGACTTGAAAAAGTGATTTATGTGCCACAGTAGCCAATTTGTTGTCCAAGGGAGCTCCCGTATCAGCAGAGGATCATCACAGTTTAATAACCAGCCATTATCAACACAACATGATTGCAAACTGGAATTTCAATTAGAAAAAGAAATAAAACACAAATAAAATGACAGAGATAAGAGATAAGCAGGCAGGCAGATCGACACCGATAGAAAAATGCTGGATAGAAAGAGATTCTTTGTCAGCATCAGTTGGAATAATTTGTAAAATGGCCATGAGCAAGTTTTCCCCCCTTAAAGCAGCTTTAAAAGCTCATGGTATTACAGCTTTCTGCTCATGTAATCCAATGTATGAATACAGCCCAAATATCCAAAATCTGCAAGTGGCTGCTTGCACCTCTCAGACACTGTACAGTGCTGACATTTTCACCCATCTCCACCTTCAGCTAGGAAAAAGCAAGAGAAACAGCAAGAAGGACACAAAACCATTAATATTCTTTGTTATAATTTCTGATTGCACTGAAGAGAATTTGGCCATCCACGAAAAACCTGGAGTGGAATAGGCAAGATTTTTAAATGCTGTCATATTCCTCTGGACTGATAATAGTGTAGGAAGAATAAGGATCATTTGGCAGCTGATTTAAATGACATGAAAATACGTGACTATTTTTCAAAAAACAAGGCTGAACTATTTCATTAAACTCGCTCTCATCACTCCTAACTTTGGCTGCAACTCCGTGAGCTTTCAACCTGTGAGAATAAGCACAAAATGAGAAAGAAAAGAAAGAAGAAACCTCCCTGTTAAAATCAACATGATCTTAATAAAACGAAATTGCCATGAGGATAGTAATCCTAATGAAACAGGTTAAAGATTTGGTGGTACAAGTGAAAGGGTTACAAAAAAGACAAAACAACACAATAGAAAAAATACATTAAAATACAGGTACAGAGAAGAGGTCACTTCTTTGTGACCTTAGAACTATTGTGGACTAATACCACAGAAAATACAACCAAGGGAATAAAGTCTTCTAAGAGTAACAAATTTGAATTATCAAAAGGGAAAGAAAGAGGTGAACACACAGAAAAGCCTCCTGAACACTTTCAAAAGGAGGCACACTGACCAAAAAAAGTTGAGTTGTATTAATGGCTTGCAAATTCTGTATTGGTTAAAAAAAATAAGCACAGAAAGCCAAACTCTACTTTCATATACACAAGTATAAATAAAAAATAATGTTATAGAGTCATCAAGAAATAGTCTGAATTTCTACCAGAGTGAGACACTTGGTTTTGACCAGCAGCCATTATTTTGTCTGATTTATCAGTAACCATATTACATATGTGAAGATTATTATTACTTAAAATTGTGATGTTTTCTTCTCATACATTCATAAAGAACCTTTCCAAGCTTTACCAATTCATCTCTAAAAGACTGATTCCCACGTGAAGTTTTGTTGGCTAAGCTCAGACCACATTACTGAGGAGTTCCCATTGCAAGTCAATAAATAAGTAAAATACTCAGTTTATTTTACCCCAAGATTCCAACTATTGAGTCGTGCTTCAAGGTCATCATCATCCAATGAAAAGTTTCTTTTGTGATGATCATCCTGGAACACAAGGAAAGTCAAAGAAAATACCAGAATTGCTGGCAGACACATAATTTAAAATTAAACTTCTCATTGGCTTGGCCATACCTACACTGCACTTCCTAATACTGTCACAATACCTCTGACAGCTTGCACCTTAAACAGCTCAGTTTCCAGAAGGATACTGTGCTGAGAAAGGAGTTCAGAGGATAAATTAGCCTGGCTCTCCACTTCAATGTTCTTCTTTATTCATTTCCAAAGCAATGGCACTCTTTAGAGAGGGTGAATTTACTAAACAAAAGTCCAAATACTCCATTTTCAGGTAACTTATAGAAACAATTCATCTCCACAGTACCCTTTGTGGGGCTAATCCAGAATTCAGAGATCACCTGATCAGCCCCCAAATAAAAACAGAGATTTACAAATTAAAGGAAACCACAGCAAGTCAGCGATGGTTGCCAAAGCAGAGGACAGAGCAGATGCTGCCCATCTCAAGGGGCTTCCCTGATTTCCAGCACTCAGCCAGGGCTGTGGTTATTGCTGCTCAAGGAAGTAACAAGGAATTACCTTTCAGAAGAAAAGTTTTTCCTGTGGAATAACAGTAATTACCAACTGCATTTAAGGTATCTAATGGGAAAGCTGGTACAGAACATTTTCCTGAGCTGAGGTATTTAGAAAAACAACACTGAAGCCTGAATTACTTTGTCTCATTAAGTGAGGTTTGTGTATGGGCCTGCCAGCACCTCTTCTTTAAATCTCATTTGTCACAAGCATCCAGTGACTGGAGCTTGGGCTGCAGCTCATCAACACTTGGTTGAGGCAGCTCTTAATGTTTCTTAGAAGTCTCCCTGCCCCTCTACCTGGGCCTGAATGATGCCAGAACATCTGTGCATCACTGACAATGGAACAAGGTATTGTTTGTTCCAGCCAGCCAAACGTTATCAAACTGTCTGGCAAAGCAAGAGAGGATTATTTCACTTAAAGGCCCTTTTAAAGCTGTCATCACAGGAGGATCCAGTCTATGGAGCTGAAGAACAATGAAGTGCAGTGATTTGTCTAACAGTGCTCTGGAAGCTGTGGCAGAGCCAGCAATAACAACAACAAAAATTAAAAATAAACAGATCAAAGCAACAAAACTCCCCTACAAAACTTTAAAGCCCCAAATCCAGGTTTCAACTGAAGAATATAATTTTTTTTACAATAACTCTTCCATAAGGAATATTTCCTGAAGTAAAATAAACAGGAAACCAATAAGGAGAAATTTAGGAAACCCAGAATGCGGTTCTATTTTTAATTATGGCATTTCTGTATTTAAATTACATCTGTATACACACCATCAACACACACATAAATACATTCACAGTAACCAGAGCCTAGAGCACAGACACTGATTTTTGCCCACTGAGCACCTGTAACCTGCCCTGATAAACCCTCCCCTTGCTAATCCTCTATTCCAGATGCACAGCACAACACGGATTTCCTCTGAGAAGAGTTTCCAGTTTATCCTATTTGCACTTCATGTCCTCACACATTCTCAACTGTGCCCAGCTGCAATCTTTCTAAACTATTCCTCTGATAGAATCAAAAAAAGTAGCATGGGCAGAGCTAGAGGAACAGACAGGAAATTCAGTGTTCATGGAGGGGTGAGGGTTGTTCTAGGTGTGGTGAAGGACACTGCAAGGCCACAGAGCCCATTGTGGAAGGCAAACAGCACATTTCTTGGTATCACACATTTGTCAGGAGTAATTGTCAGTGCAAATGCTTGCAATTATATAAACAACATCATTGAATGTCTTGGACTAAAAGGGTTTTAGACAAAGCCTGTTCAATGCCCTTTCATCAGTCATAATGCTCAGTGTGGAAAGTCTGATGAAACAAACTGTCCAAAATTCACTCTTTCAGAGGTCAACCATCACTGAACAGAGCCAGAGGCATCTATGCAGCTTTCTTTAATCTGTTATTGCAAAATACAAGATGATGTCAATGCAGGCACGTTGCCAAGCCCAGGGAAAACAATGCAGCAGACACTGAACACACAACACCAAACAGAGGTCAAGCATGAGGATGAACTGAGAGCATCCTACAAGAAATTCTTTTCCCCTGCACTGCAGAGGACAGATTTTGATGAGCTTTAGTCGTCCCTATCACTCCCTCCCAAATGCCTGCACCTTTACACAGAGATCATGACCCACACAACTGGAAATAACAGTTTTACTGGGATATATAAAACCAAATCAAGGAAAGTAGAGCTTTAGGACAAAAAGGAGAAGCATCTTACAGACAGTGACGTGCCTAGGTCATCTTCATCTGTCCGGTGAGGAGAACTCAGACAACGGGATATTACTGATGGCTTCTCATTGAATCTTTCCCTGTTTTTAATGACAAGAGGAAGCAGAAAGAGAAGAATTCATTTTCAGCAACTCGTGGCACACAAAGGATGTTAATCACAGAATAGAATAGTCTAAAATATACACAAGAAAATAACTCTCAAGATGGAAAGATTAAAAAAAAGGAGATAAAAGAGAAAAATTTCTTGTTAAAGGCAAACAAAAGCCTTAAGTGTTCCATTAAAAAAACACCACCAAAAAACCCCACACCAAAAAACCCACTACAAATATTGTGTACATGACAGTACATTAAAAAGTGTTCTTTGCTTTTCTTTTACTACATCACCCAACATCTCCCAAAGGATTTTAGGATAAATCCAAGCTAAGGAGAGGGCTGATCTAGGAGAATGTTTTTGAAACAAAATTGCTAAGCATATGAAACAACATAGGATGGAGTCCAGTGACTCAGAGAAGAAAGAGGAATTAAGGTGATGGTTGGTTGCACCATAGGGGAGACTTTTAAGACCAAAAAAATAGGTTAGAACAAGGTAAATGATCCTATAACACACAAAGACAAGGGCAAGAACTACACACACAGCTCAGTGCAAAGGCAGTGGCTTCAAAGGCCAAGGTGGAGAGGAACATGTCAAAGGAACAAGTCACAAAGATTGTCTAGGTTTCATTTTATTTCTGTTTTAGGGACTAAAAGTGGAATTTAAGGGGGATGGTAAAGAAAAGCCCACAAGACAGGACACAAGCACAGCATGACCAAGTGCTCTGTCCAGCAGAGCTGGACAGGGATTTTTTGGAAAAGCTTCTGTTGTAAATAAAACACTTGAACAAAGGGAAATGAAGATCAGCAGATAGGTGAAGAGACCTGTCACTGATACACCTGGTCACAGACATTTCTCAGCCACAGAACAGGGAAAAAAACAAAATAAAATAAAATTATAAGCGTTTATTAGATGGGTTGATACAGCAAAAGATCCAAAACAGTAGTGAAACACCCTTCAGCACATACTCCACTATCAAATCCACAGGTATTAAGGTAATTAAAAACTCCTGTTAGTCCCTTCACCTTCCTATGACTGGCTATATTATATTAAAGTCAAATCAGACCATTAAAATACCTCCTTTCCTTTCCATCTGGCAGCAAATGGGATGGTTGCTATGCCAAAAAGACACTGAGATGAATGAAGTGTTTATGAACAGAACAACAACTGTTGGATGTACAATATAAACCAGTCACTTCTAGGAAGACAAACACAAAGTTTTCACGAAGCACAGGGCCCCAGCTTTCATCAGAACAGCAGGGAACAGAGAAATACAACAACTGGGAGCCTACCTTCCCTTGCAGCACCAATAAATCCCACATAAACAACGTGTATGGATGCACAATAACAATTACAAAGCAGTAAATAGTTTAGATAAGCCAAGTCTTAGAGGTAAAAAAGATCAAAAGGAATACAATAACACAATGACTGCCTCTTGCAGTTCTTACCAGGATTTCATTTGACACAAAATTACCTTTAATTAAAGGGAGATAAATCTTTGCCTGTGAGTAAATCTGCCCTTTTATCAGATTTCCTTTCTGAACAATACTCAGGTTACCCAACAACGCAATGAAGTTCCAAAAATGAGACAAAACAGAATTCATGCCCTCGTCATTCAGAGATTCAGGAATACCAACAAATACACAACCCAACCCAAGCTGCCTGTAATATTTTCAAATTGACCAAAGGGAGGACAAAAGTCTAGACGTATTCTTAGTTCTGTACTTGCTATTTTGAAGAGGAACTGAAAAGGAAGCTGCTTTACTTGATTCTACAAATAGAATTTGAAAAGATTGTTAGGGATGGACCCCAATTTTGCTCCTATCAAGTATGTACCTGTCCACTCCCTTTTCCAGCCTCCTGCTAATACGAGCTGGGCTCCAAAAAGCACAAGATTAATTCTTTTTTCCTCCCACTGCAGGTGAATGAAGGATGATCAGAGTTTTGACATCAGCCCTGTGACCTCCTGCTTCAGCCCAAGCAGGGAGCTGGCATGGGAGGAGGAAGCAATTTGCTGCTAATAAAGGAGATTAGTAAATATTCCTTCTAGGAACAAAGTAAGGGAAACTCACTGATTCCTCCTGCTACAGCACGACTACACATCAACCTTTAACAATGTTTTCAGGCACACTCCATAAACATAGAGTAGAATTTTCCTAGGGGGTCAGAAAGCCCAGGTTTCTGTTCAAACCAACCTAAACATTTCTCAAACCAACCCTCTCACGTTTCAAAATAAAGCTGCACCTTTCCAGCCCCAGCTAGTTGGATTTATTCATCCACACCCCAGTTTGTCTACCTACTTTTTATTTAGGCAGAAAAACAACTACATACAAAAAAGCCAAAATTGTCCAACACAGAACTATCTGTAGTGCAAGATAAAAATCACTATGAAAAGAACTTCTCTGTTTGTTTGGGTCTTTGAAAGGAGAGAATCTTGAGATAAAGAGCATCAAGTAGTTACTCAAACATGTCTCACTGACATTATCTATTTTGCCCTGAGAAAATGTTGTAAGAACTGAGTCATGGCTGGAATGCAAAATGTTCATCCAACTACACATATTCTATGCCCATGGACTGTTTTCCCAATGCACATTCAGAGGAGAGAGACAAATAAAGTGGAACTCGGTCACCATCTGGTGGCTCTCCCTACAAACTGCACATCCAGAAATATTCAGTATTTTTTACCTGCACTGATAGCTCATCCAGAACTGTAAATACAAAGAAAAACAGGATCTATATGTTGGATATAGGTAATATCTGAACACGGACACATTTAAATAAGTATTAAGTATGCAAATATTTTGTATTTCTACAAAACACAACATCTGAAATATTTGCCTTCAGTATTTTTCTGCATAACTTGCAAGAAAATTAGTTTCTCATTGCTGTGAAGATTAATTTATGTAATCTACAGAACTATGAAGCTTCTCCAACACAAGTTCAGATTTCTTTAGACACAGCCCCACTCTTGGTCCAAGCATCCACTGGCAGAGCCGTGCCTGTACAGCTGATTTTTAATTCCCACAGTCCTTTAAACCAGTAACATTATTCAATGACATCTATTTGATTCTCCTGGCATGGAATAATTTGCAATCCAGGTCTCCAGAGAACTCACCAGAGCATTGGGAACCACACTGATCACCAATGTAGGTATTGCTTCATTCCCACAGGATAAAAAGGAAAAAGTGAAATAAAGCTTCACTACACCAAAAATGACTGTGGAGTTCTTTGCCAGGCCAAGCTGAATCTTAGGCTCAGATACTGAGTGGGAGAAGACATCAGATTCCCAATATTCCACTATAAACCAGGCAGCAAAAGAGAGAAAAAATATGGCAAAGAAGGGAGGGAATAGGTGGAACTGTACCTCAGCTTTCCTCAAGTGGGGACCAGCCCCAGCCAGATGAAGAGGGAGGAATATGCAAATCTGACCCCAGCTGACAGTACAAGTCAGGAATTTGGAGTAATTAGGTGTATTTTTATACTACAAATATGGCCTTGTAGAGATATCAATGTGCTAAATTGGGCCTAATGGGGGAGAGTTGTGCTGATATTGTTTTATTGCTCCAAACACCCAGAGTGACACTTTAATTTGATGATGCTGCTCCAGGGACTGACACAACCTGATCAGATCCAGGCCAGGTATCCTGACATAGCACAACAATAACAAAAATTTACCCCAGGTCTCAAAAAACTTTTCTTAAAGCATGATGCATTCCTTGTTTTCACAGGGTCAAATCTATTTTTTTTTTAATTAAGGGTATCTGAACAGCTCCTCCCAACATTTCTCTGTTTCACCAAGCCCAAAGCAGTAATCTCATAACTCAGCTGGCAATTCTCCATTCTCTGCCTCTGGTTCTTAAACCACAAGTCAAAACTACAGGTTCTTATCAGAGCATGAGTGCAAGCAACCAGAAGAGCCCCTAATCCTCGAGAGTTCCAGGTACAGAGACCTCAGACCTCAGAGCAACTTTTAAAATGATTATTAGAATTACACACAGTTAACGGATACAGAAGAGGAAGAGTTTCATGATACTCAATATCAATGTGATTTAACTTGCAAGTGTCTATCACTTATCCAAATCACTGCTGAAAAACTAAAAACATGATTGAAAAATTATAATAAACAGCATAAACATCAGTGTGCCTCCAAGAGAACACCTAATGATGGCCACTTATGAAAAATGTAAGCGAAGACGTTAAAGAAGCATTGGACTTCTGAAACAAAACTTGCAAATGTATTTCTAAAGCCATGAAACGAAACCAGAAGCAGAGCAAACACTCACTTCCTCTTGTACAGCACCTACTTTGAATAATATTCACCCTGTGTCTGAGAGTGCTTCCTTCACCAAGGATTTCAGAGAGGTTAAACATCACCTAGACTTTAAAATGAGAAAACAAGATGAAATTCCATCCATGACTGAAATGCAGCCACATAAAGAAAAAAAAGGAACACTGATCTTGATAATCAGCACAAAGTTGCACTATGTAAGAAAATCCAGAATACTTAAGAATGGTAGATTAAACTAGAATTTACCTAAGATTCATGATTATTAGGACAGAATAGAGTTGAAGTTTTCCAAGTGTCCAAATGACCAGCTTGTCACTCCTTCAATACTGCAGCAACATCTTTCTAAGCCAACAGGAAAACAAGCCTTAATAACATGACACCTTCTACCCCCTTTTCCCTGCTCTAAACAGCTCTGTTGTCATCTGATTGCAACTAAGGATGCAGTTTAAGCTCACTGGCTACTGCAAATCAAACACCTACATCTTGCTCAGCAAAACTTGCTTATCTGCTGGGAGCCACTATTCTGTTTCCTCTAAAAAACCTGTGAGCAACAGTCAGAGAACAACCTCTAAATCTACCATCTGTATGCATGTCTATATTTCTAATCTACAGAAAAAAAAGCCATTAAAATCTATTTGATAAAACGGCTGCTTTCAGCATCATGGCCTTAGACTACAAATGTAGGCTTTGATTTTCCACGTTAAGTGTCTAAATGAAAGGAGGAGAACAAGAGGAAGGGAAAGAGGATAGAGGGATGGAACATGGAAGAAGATGCACAGGAGTCAGAGAAGGAGACATAATGGAGAAAAGTAAGGACAGAGGAGTCTCAAAGTTCTCATCACATTGAAGCTGTTACCAGAGTTTCTGTACATAAAGCACAAACACTGTGAGTCCATGAGGGAGTGCAACAAACTCACACAAACTGAGACATCCAGAGCTTATCAAATCACACACCTATCAAATACAAATCAAACACTGACTAAAGCAAGGACAGGAACCTTACCCACGTGCAGCTTGTGTGGCTGAAGATGATTCCTCCACAGAAGATGTATTACTTTCATGGTTTCCCAGCTCTTCCACCACCCACTCAGGTAAGCAGCCAGGGCTTCTGTTCCGAACTCTTGGTGAACTTGGTTCATCAAAATAAACTGACTACAATGAGAACAAATGCAAAATCAATACCAGAACATTCCTTACGCTTTTTACTGCCATTTCTTGCAGGAGAATCTACAGTACAAACATTCCTTTTCCAGTGAAGTCAGTGAGGTGTGCAAATGTTATCTTCCCAACCCACGGGAATTCATGGCAACAGGGTAAATATTTTCCAATATTTTACTTCTTACAGGATAGGGAATTTTAGCAAAAATTGGCACTGTTATGCCACTGAAGCTGATGCCAAGGGTTGACACAGCATATTCAGTTCTTCAGAAAACAAATTACAACTTTAACAATGTCTGTGTGAATTCTGCAGTCATCTCAGGCTACTAAAGTCACCACCTTTAAGCACATTTTTCCTTTCACAAGAACTATCTACTGATTAGGACAAAAGAAAGCCTCAAGGGTCTTTTATTACATTTTTCCAAAGAACTACAAAAGGATAACCTTTCTGTTCCTTCAAAACACCTATTTTTATAAGCCTTCTAACCAGAATTTTGAAGACACAGGTCTCAAAAAAGTTTTGCCCATTGAAAGGTTTTCCCAACATCAAATGCAAGAAATGCCTTTATTTATCACATGCAGTTCCACTCAACCCATTCAGAATAGTTTCTCACATTTGTGCCAAATCAAAGATGGAAAAGCAATTTTGGGATGCAATGACACCCACCATGTAGGCAGGCAAAGTTTTCAGCATTCCTTCCTCTGGTTTTTGGGTGAAGGGACCATCCAGAACTCCTCTTTGCAGCATGTGGAGCAGCAGCTTTGCATACAAGTTTCGATTCTCCCTTCCCACTATTCCTATGCCTGTTCCTGAAGGTCTGCAGAGTTTTTTAATCCACAGTGAGCATCTTTTTCTTTCTGAAAATATAGATATACATCATCACGATATGTTTTCAGAGCAAATAAACACACTCAGAAAACAGAAGCCATCACTGGTCATCTATTTTGTAGGTTTCTCCCTCCCACCCTATATTTTAAAGCAAAACAAACAAAAAAACCCAAACAACTGAACCAAGTTAAAGAAATGATTGAATTCCTAGATTAAAAATAAGTCTTTAACAATAGTTCAAGTTTACATGTTCCACAAACATTTTCTATAAAGTCATGTTTACCAGAAGTTTTCATCACTTTTAGAGGCAGAATGTTGGGAATCAATCCCCAATAAGGACAGAACATGTAAAACACCAGGAATTCTGCACTCATTGCAAGAGCTGCCATTAACTACAACTTAACAGCTTGCACGAGCATTAATGCTTTAAATACACAATAAAACCTCATCCACTTAAAAAAATAAACATCTATTTACACAAGCTTTGCTACCAGATGATGAAACCATTCATTTGGTTAAATGTTTACACATAAAGCTCTTAATTTGTGCCTTTAATAACCAGCTTGTTGTAAAAATTAGATTTCTACAACATCATTAATTAACTGATGTTCCTACTATTACACATTCCTGACCAAATGTTAATAACTTTATAACTAAAAAATATTTGCAATTTTGTAAGGGCTATCTCAAAAACAATGCCCTTTAGAAGCTTTCACCTTCTACTGAACCAGGTTTTTAAAGATAGATGTTAATGTATTTATAAAAAAGCACATTCACATCATGAAAACAAGACAGATAAGGTCAAACAATTGCAGAAGGTACCTAAAACATCCAATTTCAGAATTGTGCAAACCCCTCATCAAAACTGTACCTTGTAAAGTCAAGAGACTGTCTGGTTAAATCAAGTGATCCAATTACACAGAATAATTGTCAGTCACCTAGGACTTAAATGCACATTTTACCATATGTACCTGAACTACGCTGCAGGTTTAGGACATAGGGCTTCATAGCCACAACACAGCGATCTAATTCCGCATCCAGCTTTTCCTTTATTTCCTCTTCATTGTTCATTTTGAAAGAACACAAAGTAACCTGCAAAATTAATTAACGACATTGATGTAGAAAAGGTCAAATACTATTTTACATCAGTCTCTGCTCATCTCAGGCCACACAAAGATGTGCTTGGATCAATACAGGAAGTGAAACTAGATGTGTTGTTATGTTCAAACAAACACAGAACTAAGAGAGAGTCTTTGGAAATAACAGGTACTCAGTGTAATCTACAAGAATGTGTTTGTTTGGATTTGAAATTCAATAGCCAACCACACAGTAAATGTATCCATTACACCCAATTTGTACAAAACACCTCAAGGCGTTTGCGTGACACCGCATTCCTAACTCGATATTCCCTAGAATCAGAGGGGGTTTTTTTAAAGAAGAAGGGGGGAAAGGCGGGCAAACAGCAAGCAGAGCTATAGTTAAAAGTAACAGAACCAAAAATGCTGTCAGGAGTGTTTTTAAGGAAGCAGCACCGCAACGAGCAGCGCTCTTCGCTCCTCTGCCGTTCATTTCCCAGCAGAGCGGGGACCTTCCTTTGCACATTCCAGCACCGCACACGTTTCTCTGCCAGCGGAGCCGCACACGCGGGCCCGCCCCAGGGCCCTTCCCTGCGGCCAGCCCCGGCCCCCGGCCGTGCCCCCGGCCCGGGGCGCACACGAGTGTCCCCTGCACCCCTCCCTGCCCCGGCCGGGCCCCGCGGGCCCTGCCCCGTTACCTCGGGGGGCTCCGGGTCGCGGCCACGGCGGGGGAAGGCGGCGGCGGCGGCCGAACGTTCAAACCGGCCCCGCTCCCCGCGGCCCCAGGCCCCGCGCGGTTCCGTTTCCGCGGTGNCCCAGGCCCCGCGCGTTTCCGTTTCCGCGGTGACCGGGGCTGGCTCGGCCCGGCCCGGGCGGCCTCAGGCGGGCGGGATGGAGCTCCCGAGCACAGCCCGCAGTGCTGGGAGCGGGGCTGGGCTGGGCTGGGGAGTTGTTCGTCCCCAGGAACGGGAAAAACTCTTGGGATTGTGCGAGGAAGGTGTTGGTGCGGCAGCGCGGAAACGCAGTCACAGCTCTGAGAGGCGCTGGGCTCTTCCCTCTGGTGACCGGGGACAGGAACCAGGGGACGGCTGGAGCTCTGCCGGGGAGGTTTAGGCTGGATATTAGGAAAAGGTTCTTCCCCCAGAGGGTGCTGGGCAGTGCCCAGGCTCCCCAGGGAATGGGCGCGGCCCCGAGGCTGCCAGAGCTCCAGGAGGGTTTGGACAGCGCTGCCAGGGATGCCCAGGGTGGGATTTGGGGTGTCTGTGCTAGGACAGGAGCTGGACTTGGTTCTGTGATTTCTGCCCGAAGTGATGAATGGCACCCCACCCCAGCAGTGCGGTCGTGGCTACAGCCAATGCTCCCCCCCAGGATGGTTACTGATCGCTCAGACACGCACGGGAAACGCCTCAGGAGTCCCCAGCAGAGCCTCGGGGAGCTCCGAGGGACAAACGGGAGATGCCAAGTGCAAAGTCTGTACCTGGGTTTGGCCGATCCCCAGCACAAACACGGGCTGGGTGGAGAAAGGATGGAGAGCACTCCTGGGGGAAGGACTTGGGAATGTTGGGGGGTGAGAAGCTCAACCCGGCCGTGTGCCCTGGGCTGATCCCCCAGCGTGGGCAGCAGGAGATGGAGATTCTGCCCCACTCAGGTGAGACCCCACCTGCAGAGCTGCCCCAGCCCTGGGGACAGCACAGGAAGGAGCTGGAGCTGCTGGAGAGAGCCCAGAGGAGCTCACAGAGATGCTCCGAGGGCTGGAGCCCCTCTGGATCCGGGCTGGGAGAGCTGGGGGTGCTCACCTGGAGAGGAGAAGGCTCCAGGGAGAGCTCAGAGCCCCTTGCAGGGCCTAAAGGGGCTCCAGGAGAGCTGGAGAGGGACTGGGGACAAGGGATGGAGGGACAGGACACAGGGAATGGCTTCCCACTGCCAGAGGGCAGGATAGATGGGATATTGGGAAGGAATTGTTCCCTGGGAGGGTGGGGAGGCCCTGGCACAGGGTGCCCAAAGAAGCTGTGGCTGCCCGTGGATCCCTGGAAGTGTCCAAGGCCAGGTTGGACGGGGCTTGGAGCACCCTGGGATAGTGGAAGGTGTCCCTGCACACGGACTTTAAGGTGTTTTCCAACTAAATTCTGCAATTCTGTGATATAAATTTAACAAGATTGGTTCAGGTCCTCGATACGCAGGGGATGGACATGGTGCTTCATGAGTGCAGGAGAGCTGGGACTAGAAAAATGAGGGTGCAGCAGCAGTGGGGGACAACCCCAGGTTCTTTGTGATGTGTTATTTAATTCCTGCTAGCTGGATATTGGATATATCTATTTTTATATCTTCATTATGATCAGTATTTGGGGAAAAAAATGTTTCTACTCAGAGCTTAGTGAAAAATATTTGCCACCCTGAAGTTAAAGGTCAATAAATCAGAAGTAGCTTTTGAGCCTGAGCAATGGGGGGTGGGTGCCAGAAACTGAAATTGCGGAAGAAGGTTTAATAATTACAGATCCAATTTTATCCACAGTTTCTGAGTAAAATCTGTTCAAGTATATTCTTGTAGGTAATGGAGCGCTTTTGAGCTCACTTTAAAACATTAAATATGCTCCATATTGCTCATGTTTTCTGGGTTGTTCATGTCCTATCCCAAGGACAGAACATGAGGGGGTGTTGTGGAATGGAAGAATTTCAAAGCACACGCCTGACACTTCTGCACAAAAACCATGGGTTGTACTTGTTGTTTTGTAGCCATTTCAAGAAAACCATCAGTTAATTCAAAAGAATTAGAGAGATCTTACAGCTTTTCAGTCTCTTCCTGAGTGAACGAAATGATTGTGTGTATGTATGATCCCAAATAAACCCTCTGACCTCTTTCATTCATTTATTTCTCTTTCCCCAAAATCCATCATGGGCTTTGCTCTGTGTGTAGTGTCTAAAGCGCTTTTATCTCGAACAAACAAACTCTTCAACACTCCTGAGCTTGATTCAGATGCACATACACATCAAACAAGAAATCCTTACATGTACAGTAGGAAATTGGCTGTTTTCTTTGATTTCTCAGGTAATCTTCAGCAGAAGTGATTCCGTGTTAGGGCTCGTTGGGTGATGGCTCTGACAGCTACACCAGGGCCTGCTCAGAATGCCTTAAACCCACATTTGCATGGAAGCAGTGCAAAAATCAGCGATGGAGTATTTCAACAACGGTAGAATCTCAAGAGTACATTACAAGGATGATTTGTTATCTTTAAATTCCAAATTTAAAATTGTTGTCATCTAATATATATAGGAACACGGGACACTTTTCATCTGTGTTAAGTCCATGGTAGATTCTTGCAGCAGAATAAGGCTGCTGTGTTTCTCCATGTGGAATATATCTCTGTCATGCTCAGCACAAAGTACTTTGAGAAACTGAATTTGCTGGAATATGATGAAAAAGAACATGAGGCCAAGCAAAATCGATTACTGGAACCACTACTCCAGGAGAAATTTCCTGAGGGAACAGATCCAGTTTCTGGGTCTCCTTCCCAAGGCAGAGCAGGGTGGCCAGAGAGGTTGGAGCCTACCTGAAGTGATTTGACAATTGCATCACTTCTGTCCAAAAAAAAAACCGGAAAGAAAAATAAAAGATTGAAGAAATGACTGAGGTCTTTTCTCCAGCCAAGCTGCAGCCTGGACATGAGGAGCACTGATGTGCCCTGACCCTCCTGAGGAGATCTCTGTAGATACACTGATATAGAACACAAGGTACCCCAACCAGAACACAGAACAAATTCCCAGTTTGAATTGTAAAAATATGGTCATTTAAGTAAAACATATTCAGTGCTTTTTTTTTTTCCCACCATATTTTACCATGTTCTCTTATCTCTTTAACTGTCTCGGCAGGTTGCCACAAGTAACATGAACACAGCTTAAGGCATTTTTTCAAACATCTCAAAAGTACAGAAAAAAAAGGCAGGTTTCACTGCCTCATACCAGCTTCTGGAACACTTGGAGTTGCAAGACGTTATTTTTCAGACCTTCTGAGCAAATCTTTCATGTCTGGAAAGTTGTGATTCACAAACACCTCACTACTTCAAAGAGTTAACAGGTCACAGATTTTTTTTTTCTCCCTCTTCTTGCTTCAGGAGAATAGATAATAAATTCAGCATGTGAACACTGGCTCCTAAGGGTGATCCTTTCAAGTTTTGCATATCCAGCGAGGAAGCAGGGCCAGCCAGTGTGTTCAGTCATTATCCTGCTGCATGGATAAGTAGAACGGGGAAAATTTCCTTAGAAAAACCTCACTTTTCCCGGGGCAGCTGTTTTTGTGCAAAACACAAATCATTTCAGGGGCAAGCAGCGTTTGGGTGGCAGTGAATGCTAAGTTTATTCATGCCAACTTCGCAGGGTTTGCTGTGAAACACAAGTTAATATTCAACTGTGTTTGGTAGCTCAGCAGCTGTCCTGAACATCCCGATCCCAGAGATGGATCCACACAACATTTAGACTGGATTTTGAAATTAATTGGCTCCTGCCAGCTGATCTATGTATGTGTTAGAAGGAGTTATGGGTATCTTGGCCTGCAAACATCATTTGAGGATCCCACCTAAACCTATTCAGAACCAAAACTTCACCAACAAAATACCCACTGCAGCTGCCAGCATGAATTTGTCTGTGCCTGCATTTGAAGATTGTTGCTGAGTACAAAGTACTAAATACTTAATAATAGCTGCCTCAATCCCTCCTTAAAAATAGGAAGCATAAGGACAAATTATATCAGTCATACTATTAAAATATTCATATGCAGCCTTAAAAAAAAAAGGAAAAAAGATAATTAGAGTATGTTCAGAGTTCTTTAATGGCAGCTCTACCATCTTACAAGTGGCTTGATCTTAATGTTAAATGGTCCTTTTAAAAGTTCTGCAGTGGATTACTTACTGTGGAGCTCATGTTTTTTATTAAAGAAAAGGCTTTTAAACTGCAGAGGGAACCATGTATGTCTCATGACAATTTATTTTATGTGTACCACAAATATTTCTTTATCACTTTCTAGTATGTTGAAATTATAATTACTTTTCCTGAATGAAAATACAGACATAAGCACAAAACTTGCCAGACTGGATCATACCAGGGAGCTGCCTGTATCATAAATCAAATTAAAAGTATAATTTACTTCAGAGCTACTTAATGACCAGAGATCAGTTCTGTTGCTCAATGGTGTACAGTTCTCTTAAAAAAAAAAAAAAGCAGAAAACTGAAGCAATTATATTGTGTAATATTGAAACAGTGGTAAAAATTAACAGTGATTTAAAGCAGTTTCAGGTGAAGTTAGAATCTCAAAATCCTGGGTAATTGTACTAACTTAAGCAAAATTTTTAGAAATATTAAAAATCCTTTCTCTGATGCTGCTGATGTTTAAATCGTGGTTGGATACTTGGCTTCTAAACTCATTTGGAAATCTCAGTCTTTCTACTTACGTAAATTCTGGAAAATCCCAGGCTCATGACCCTCTGTCTATCTATAATTAAAGGTCCACTCCCTGTCACAGGGGAGTGCTAATGGAATCAGAACCCAGTAATTACTAATGATTAAGGCCTTTTGCTATAAATCAGTCCAGAGACGAAGGATCTGATTGATGATTAGGTAATATTAAATAAGAACACACAAGTGGCTGAAAATCACTTTATTGTAAAGCAACTGCTGTTGAGGAAGTCATTTACGGTTGCATAAACGTTGGAAATGTGGAAAGAGAAGCAGAAGTGCAGGGATTTGGAAGAAGGCAGAGACAAGAGAATGGAAGTTAATGGCTGAAATGATGTGGAAGAGACTGGTGGGGATGGTGGGAGGGAAAAGAGCTTTCACAGAGCCCAGAGTTCACCTGGAAATTTACACTCACAGGACCAGAGTTTTATTCACAAGACCTAAGTTTTCCTCTTGTATGTGAAATGTTCTGTCTCAGTAAGGCAGAAATTTAGTACGGTGTTATTTCTCTGCTTCAGGCTTCATCTTCACATGCTTTCATTTCTGAGGGGTCCTTCTTCACCAGAGTTGAGAAAAAGCCACGTTCTGTTGGAGGCAAGTGAAGAGCTTGGGTTAAATTCCTGAAATGTGTGATAGCTGAAAAAACAGCAAGGTGAGCAGCCAATCCTTGCATCATAGTGAAACTGTTGGAAGAAATACACTGTTTTAATTTCTATCTTAATAAAGCTGAGCTATGTGCATCAGAAGCCAAATGTGAGGAGAAGTGTTTTCATCGTGCATAGGCTGTGCTTTTCCTTCACTTACAAATGAAAATAAAATTTACAAGGAAAATTCTGTGCAAGGAATATTGACAAAACAAATGTGCAACATTTCCTCTTGCTAACAAAGTTGGTAATGTATGTTTATTTTTTATAAAAGCCTTCGTGCCTGTGAAGCAGTTCCTCCAGCATCAGTTCCTCCCCACAGCTCTCAGCTGCTTTTCAGCTCTCTTGGTCCAAAGTGTTTTCCTTATCAGCATAAGGTGGGAATTATTTACCAGAATATGAGGTCATATGTCAGGTTCTCAGGCCTGCAGCAGTGTTCAGGCTCTTTATCCCTAAAGAAGGTGCTGATCCAAGGATTTGTGAAATCTCAGAATACTTTACATATGGCCTTTTCTTTGGGCTAGACCCCCTTTAAATAACATCTTCTAGAGCAGGACAGGAATTAAAGCAGGGCTCTGACACAACCAAAAGAAAATTCTTGCTGGGCATTCTCTCCTCAGGCCAAAATACCCAATTACTCAAATACCCAATAATTCAAATAGCCCCTCAGGTAGGGCTTGAAGATGAATTATGACATTGTCCCCCACACTGAAGCAGTTGTAATTCCCCCACCAGGAGCTGGTTTGTGATGAGCCTGGCTCATACCTTTGAAACAGGCAGGGAGGGTGAAGTTGCCATCCACACATGTCGCATCTACAGTGTAGGCACAGGTTTTTTCCTTGTTCTTGCAGAAGAAGGATACAGTTTCCCCATGCAGGATGCCATCCTTCAGGTCATTCTGAACTCTCTTCTTCTCACCATTATACAATACTACAGCTTTCTTAACTGGTATTTTACATGGTGCTGTAAAAAAATCCAGTTATAAGGAACAGGTTTAAAAAGGGGGTAGATTAGATCCCACCAGAATTCTGTATAGGTGACATTTGGGAATGAAAATGTGTCCCACATATAGACAGAACTTCTGCTGGTATTAAAATGCTGAAGAAATTCAGATCCTGAAATACAGGGTCAAAAGTTTCCAGTGAAAATCCAGCCTCAGTAAAATTTCTAATGATATGAAATAGGAAGAGGAGAGGAAATACCCAGACAAAATGAAGTTACACAGCAGATTACTGAAGTCAGATACATCGTGTCACACAACATCCAATGCTGGGAGTGGGCTTAGATCATCAGGGCCTTGCAATTCCTTTTTTGGCTTTCTTTTGAGGACAGCTCTAGCACAAAGGAGTGACAACTCAACAGTCGGAGCAGTGATCTGAGAGAAGAATTCAGTTTGATTCCTGTTTCTAAGAGAGGGGATGTGCTTACCTCTACAGTCTGGCTTTGTGGACCAGTTTCCAGTGTTTTCACAGCGGGAATGTTTGGATCCCTCCATCACAAAGCCAGGCTGGCAGCCAAAGCTGACACTTTCATTGTAGTGATACGTTCTGCGGACAGCAAACTCTATGAACCCATTTTCTATTCCTGTTGGAGTGGGGCAGGTGACAACTGGGGGACAAAACCAAACCCAAAGCTTTATCAGTGTCACGGGTCGAAAAGACATCCTATATACCTGAAAAATGTATGAAACCTTTCGTGGTGGTTCATTGCAGCTTCTTTCACAGGAAAACACAGCCAGGGGAAAGAGCTTAAAAACCACAACAAATAAATAAACATTTCTTGGTGTAAATACACATCTGTTGCAATCTGTGGTTATAACGTTATTTAAACGTGGTGTAATTTAACTAAAAGCAGGGAAGTCTTTAGGACTGAGGGTAAGGTTGACTGTTTCTTAGGTGAATCTCAGCACTTAGAATCAAATGTTGGCTGCACACTGGAGGCCAGGCTCGGGTTCCCCACTGTACATCGTGTTTAGCAGGGTTTGTTTATATAACCTTTACACCTGCAGCAAATATTTTGTCAATCCCATGCTGTGTGCCATGGGTTAGCAATCCCCTTGAACCATGAGCCTGAATGATTGCAGGATTCAACTGCAGAATAATTGTCCTGTGTGCTTGCAATAACAGTTGTAAAAAAAAATTAAAATATTGTTGTTCATTTAGTTTTGTATATATAATTTCAAGAATATTTTTTGGTGTGCATAAAAGTGAGTTACTCACCCTTGCACACTGGAATGTTGCTCCAGGTCCCATTGGCCATGCAGGTGGCTGTTTCATTCCCAATCAGGGCGAGAGGAGGGACACATTCAAACAGGATTGTGTCCAGGAAATGAAAAACGTTTCCAGGATTTAAGCGACGGTAAGAGAGGACCCCGAATTCCGGGAGCGAGGGAGGTGCACAAGTCACCGCTACAAGAGAACAGCGTTCAGAAAATTAAGGCTTAAGGGTCAAATTATTGTGGAATCAGAGGAGCAACATTCTTATGATTAAATGAACCCACATGGAATCATAACTGGCACAATGTAGTTCAGATTAAAAGTCTCAGGCGCCTCGGAGTATGGAATTCATGAGTTTTGCTGGATTTTTCAGACAATATTATTGCTTTTCAGTAAAGTGTTTTTGCAGGATAGGTTATAGCAAAACCCTGCATAAGTACAAAGGCATGACAATATCCTCTTTTTATGCACAGGGAGGAGGAATTTGAGTGGATAAGCATCTTACCTCCAGCTGTAAATAGCATCCCTGATCCCGACCTTTTGTACAGACCTTTAAACTGTATTTCTCTGAAATCCACACATACAAAACCAAATATGCAGCATTCTGCTTGATTTTTCCTAACCAGCTTTTGCACAGCACTAGAAGAGACTTCTAATAAGAGTATATATAATTTGAGCAATGGAATGGAATCTTTCTGGAATAGGAATAAGGATAGAATAGTTCTTTATTATTGAAACACATACGTTGACACTGTGGAAAAGTTCCAGTCCATTTTCCATCTGCCATGCACTGGCTTGTTCTTGACCCAACGAGGTTGTAGCTGGAAACAAAGAGACCTGGTTGTCAGAACAGGGAGATCAGTCAAAGATCTGTCATTTCTCATAAACAGAATTAGGAGTCCAGCTCTGAAATCCTTCTCTAGTTTAGCAATTCCTGATCTCAAAGGAAGTCTAGAATCAGATCCGAAAAATTGTTAATATTCAAATATTGCAAAGATCCAGGCAGAAGGCTTGATACAACAACATTTTTCGTTGTTTCAACTTTATATTCTTTTTTACGTATTTATTTCTACAACTGATTAATACTATGGATGCATGTAAACAGCAAACATTGATGTGTGATTGCTAATGCAAATGTTGTGGTTACTTGGGAGGAGTTCCTAGTTAATTGTGGCAATTAGGATCCAATATTGGAAAGAACTCAACACTCTTAAGAACTAAAGTCATTGAGGTGCATTATTATATTTTAATCCCAGGCATTTCAATTTCCATGTGCACACTACATACTTCTCTCCCATCCTCTGTGCTTACACTGTTAGCATTTACTCTGAATTTGAAAGAAATATGCATCATGTGTCTGGCATTTCAATAGCACACAGATGAAAACCAGTAAATTATAATTAGCAAAATCAAATCCAGTCCCATTGCTACACTTGGTATCAACAGTTGAGTTTATTTGCTCCTTATCTTGCTCCTGTTTTGCAGAAGGAGGTTGTTGAGGCTGTTGACACTTCTCAGTGAGCTCTAGGCTGTCTCACCTGTGCCCTTCCAGGTAAGCACTGTTCAGTCATTAATGACCCAAGTACAATTAAATACCTGTCACTATCAAATGCTTCCCTGCATTTACCATAACTATTTTTTTAAATGCATCCTTTTTTCTGAAGCGAACAAGTAGCCTTGAGTAAAAGTGCATTTGCTGCAGGTAAGTTAGGATTAACCTCACGTTTTCATTTACTGAGCTGGGAAAGGCATAGAAACACAATTTCCAGTCTCCAGAGCCCAACAGCATAACTTTGATGGAGATTATCTACTCTCTGCTGTAGGATTTCGTCTCATGATGTAATAAGAGGATTTGAAAAGCAGGGGAAAGCCATCCAGAATAAATCTTTGCTTAAAATCTCTGCTATTTCGGTGGTTTCCATATTTGTAAGACTTTTCTTCGGAGTAGCAAAGCTCCATAATGTTATAGCCAAGATGGAACAGGGGTGGATCACCAGGCAGGCTTTTTTTTTTATGATTTCTGAAATGTAGATGAGTTTTTATGTGCAGTTTTCTATGTTCTCTGTCTTGCAATATGGCAGTGGGTGATACTAAAATGGATTTAGGTTGTTTATTTAGCAGCATGAGGAAGGGAACACTTACCCTGGATCACATGAGAAAGTTACAGTACTCTGGTACTGGAACTCTTCAAAATCCATTTTCCCATTCTGCAGTGGGGGAGGAGGGGGACATCTCTTTGCTGTTCATTAAATATAAAAAAAGGATAATATTATCTCATAAGGCATGAAATGATAATTTCATTATCATGGGAATGAGTAGATCGTAAAGGTTCATCCTGGTGTCTTTCACATTTCTCCACTCCCATGTACCACATTCCACAAGTCTGGCTGCTCTATGTGTCTATCAAAACACGAGTTTTTGTGATTAAATATTTTTAACACTTGATTCTCTTCAGGCATGTAACTTCTCTGCAATGAGATGATAAAAATGCCCGCTGAGGGATGCAATAAATGCAGGGGTTATCAAGCAATGTGTGTTATTAGGGAATAAGCACTGCTGGGCTGGGGCAGATGAAGGTGCACTGAGTCCAGCTCCAATCTCCATCCCCACCCAGGAGCAGGGGCTTAAGGAGAGCTTTGGGACGTGGATGGGAAGATCCTTCCCCTGTTACCACCCCTCTTCCCCCACACCCTGCGGTCTCCAACAAGTGAGGGAAGAACCACTGGAGATGGATCTGTTTAAATACATCCGATTCCTGACGTGGGTTATAAAAGATCCTTTTCAGATGCGTGCACAGCACGAATGCAGGAGCAGGAGCTGCTGTTACTCACGGAGGCAGAGCAGGGTGTTGAAGGCCCACTTGCCCGTCGGGAGGCAGGTGTACTTCCTCTGCCCACTGTTGGGCATGAACCCGGGCCGGCAGGTGTATTCCACTTCCTCACCCACTTCATACACCTTTTTGTCTACGTTAATTGTGGCAAAGAGCACTTCTGGTGGCCTGGGACACACTGGAGGAGAGGAGATGTTTTACAAGAAGTTGGGTAAAAACATTTGAGTTGTGTTTCTCAGCTGGAAGCAGAGGATTCTCTACTATTATGAGTTATAGTTATCTCCCTGCCCTGAGCTAAACTGTCCTTTTGTCTCACTGAGGCAGCTGATGGTTGCCTGAAAAAAAATGTGTTGTTCTTCTTCTCCCCAGCAGCTCTATCAATGGCCCCAGTTAGACTTTGAGTCACATTTTAAACTAAAATTTACTTTTCCTTCAAAATAGATTTATGAAGGTGGTGCACAAAGTGAGTCAATTACAGTAAATTACCTTGGATGAAATAGGGTGAGAGGGACTTAGAAGCAAACAAATGCCTTTCATTTTTAATCCAAATCAGTTTGGTGGGGTCAGCCTGAAATCAGGTATTTTTTCTTGTAATTAAATTTCTTTTTTTTTTTTTCCTCTGGTTTCTCCATTTTATTCTGTTCACTGGGGTAGACCCTCTGTTACATGAGACAGCTCTGATTCCCAAACAGCTCTAACACGTTGACAGCATGAACAACTCATCACCCGGAGGGTGAGAACAGGAGGGAACAGCGAGGGAGGAACGGAGGGTGCAGCCTGAGCTCCTGCTGAGGACACGGAGAGAGGCTGCTGCTGGCATTGTGGGGAGAGCACAGAGGGACACGGAGCTCAGGATGGGGAAATAAATGGCAAACACAGGGAGAGGGGACAGGAGACACTGCCCAGAGCCCTTGGCCTGGGGGAAAGGAGGAGAAAAGCGAGGCAGGAGCTGTGTGGGCATGGAGGGGTGAGCAGGTGAGCAGAGATGGAGCAGGTTAATTGCTGGCACACACACTTCCCCCCTGGCATGCACGCAGCCCGGGTCCCACAACATCTGTCAGCATTTCTTCTGCTTTCCTTCATTTTATACTTTGGTACACAGCCACTCACCTCACCACAGGAAGAGACAGAATGGAAAGGGAAAAGAGAAGAAAAGCTTTTAGAGAAAACCTCCGTTCAAAACACTTGACCAGGATTATCTAGAGGCTTTAAAATCCCATTGTTTTGTCCAGTTTCACCCATTCCCACTTCAGGATGGGGTTGCCCTTAGGAAGTGGAAGACACTCACCTTTGGACGCAAGAGCGCAGTGGCTCAGAGCCACGAGGCACCCGAGCAGTGCCAGGGGGTGCATCCCTGCCAGTCCCCGACGTCCCGAGTGCCCCCCGGGCCAGTGCTCTTCCCTTAAAACCAGGGCACCCACAAAAGGATGGTTACATATTAACTCTTTGTGTTTATTCCCATCCCAGTAAACAGAAGATAAAAGCTTCCTTGTGTCGCTGCTAATAGAGGCTGAAACAACCATCACATGTTGCGTTTGGGGCATAATGCAGGAATTCAAATGGCAATTCCTGCTCCACACAGGCTCCTCTCTGCTTGTTTCTTGCAGGACATCTCCTGTTGGGACCGATGGTGTTGGGAAAAACAGGACTCTCAACATCTGTAGAGGGTGGGGATATCTGGAATGCAGAATTGGGTTGAATAATAGAACTGTCACTCTGAGGCTTGTGTTTAGCACTCGAGCGTGGACGTTTCTGTGTACCAAAGACTCCTGATAGTTAAAGCAAAATAATTTTAAGGCAAACTGATCAGTTTTGGAGTGACATTGTATCATCATGTGCCTCCAGTGATGTACCAACCTCATGCCAGTTTACACAGACGATGATCTGGCCTGAAACTTGGGGCTTCAGGGCCCTGTTTGATCTGATTCCTGTTGTCTCCCAATTACCAGATAACCAAAAGCAGCAGAGACAGTGCTCAGTGCCAGCACTGCAGGAAGGCTGAAATGATGATTCCTGTGCTTATTTGTGACAAGGGGGTCATAAATCCTATCTTTGGGTGGCATAAAGCCTTGTTTTGGCGCTGCAAGTTTGGGTCATCAAGTCAGAATCCGACAGGTATCGGCTGAGGTTCTGATCCCTGCAGTTCTTCTAATTTAGCAGACTTTAACTGCAGGAGCATCTGAAGTGTAACCAAAATAACATTTGTGTAATGATTGTTCCACAGTTTGGTGTTTCTAATCTAAGTATCCTCCTCCCCTGCTGACTCACAGCCTGTGAGGGGGAGTGAGGGACATTTGAAGCTCTGAGAGAAGCTGGGTTATGTCAAGCTCTTACTGCTGGGATCTCCAATAGTTTGTTTGTTTTTGTTTTATGAAATTTCTATGTTTGTATTTGAAACACAAATTTTAGCCACAACATCAAACAATTGGGAACATGCTATTCTTCTCAGAAAGAAAACACCGTGAATGTCCTGCTCAGAATATTTACCAAATACACAGTCCTGAAGGGCAAAGTACCACTGCTAAACCAACAGAAAAAGATTGACTTCATTTTCTGTATTTACATCTGATTATTTTTCCGTTTATCACAGCCTGCTTTTTTCCTCCTCTCTTTCACAAGTAGCTTTTCCCTTCAAGGCACACTGCTTTAATGAACTTTATTGCCTGTGCCTTAAATCCTTCCTTAGATCTGCCCGATTTTTGGATTCTGTCCTTTTCTGTGTTTAAAAAGCCGGGAATGGATGGGAGCAGTTTGGGGCATTTTGGGGTTGCTCACGCGCAATTCCCCCCGTGCGCAGCAGGGGGCGCAACGCGCTCTGCCTTAAACGGGAAATTCCCAAGTTTCTCTACTAAAAACAAGGAAAAAAGAGTTCAATTACCTGCGCGTTTATTTTCCGGTCGGTTTTTTCTGAGTGAAAACTTTCCTGCTCTTAAAATTGAGACTTAAAACTGCTTGTGAAAGGGACAGAGGAATGAATATTTGTGTATTTCACAGGAGTGCATAGTAACTGCCGATGTTGTGATTCTTCTTGAAAACATTTCTCTGCAATAAGAAACATCTGAAAGTCTGTTACAAATAACTGTGCATGTTACAGAAGCTGGAGGAGTCCAGAGCAAGACCTGAGTTATTCACGAGATTGGAGCCCCTCTGCTCTGGTCCAGGCTGGGAGAGCTGGGGGTGTTCACCTGGAGAGGAGAAGGCTCCAGGGAGAGCTCAGAGCCCCTTGCAGGGCCTCAAGGGGCTCCAGGAGAGCTGGAGAGGGACTGGGGACAAGGGATGGAGGGACAGGACACAGGGAATGGCTTCCCAGTGCCAGAGGGCAGGATAGATGGGATATTGGGAAGGAATTGTTCCCTGGGAGGGTGGGGAGGCCCTGGCACAGGGTGCCCAGAGAAGCTGTGGCTGCCCCTGGATCCCTGGAAGTGTCCAAGGCCAGGCTGGACAGGGCTTGGAGCACCCTGGGACAGTGGAAATGTGTCCCTGCCATGGCAGGGGGTGGATGAGACGATCTGTAAGGTCCCTTCCAACCCAAACCATTCTGTGACTCTGTGATATGATGCAGATGTGACTATTATGGTATGGATTCACCTCAGCACAGCATGAGCAAACTGCCCTGGTTCTTGCTGTGTTTGTGATTGTGTGGTGTTGTATACATCAGCTGATTTTCCATCAAATCCACTTTTCCATCCAGCCAACTCCTTTGACATGTGAGCTATTTGATATTATAGCTCCTGCAAACCAAATAACGAAGCAGAATTTTGTTTCATCAGAGAGCACATAAACACAGAGCAGAGTGGTGGTCTCTACCCCAATGCTGTCATATCCTAAGGAAAGAAATGGCAGCTGCAAGCAGAGAAAGCAGTGCAGGAACGCTCCGAGGTGGTATCAGCCAGTGTGATGTGAGCCAGATCAGTATCCCAGCAGTCTGATTGTTACCTGGGCTTGTGCTAACACAGCCCAAAGGGACAATATCAGGAGGATGTGAACAAACTGCCTTTGCAGAGGTGATGCTGCCCAGGCAAAAATATGAAGGGCAGCAAAGAAGAGATCAAGCGTGAAGGTTTGAAAAGGCAGGAATTAAATGATGGAGACTGGCATTGCTGGCTGATCAGAGGGGTTTCTGCAAGGAATGGGAGAGAGGAACAGGATAAGCCAGCAAAGGCCTTAAAAGTGAAGGTAAAAAGGAAAAAGAAGGAGGAAAAAATAGAGAAAAATAAAAGAAAACTGATGATGAAAAGCAATCTGTGCAGCAGCATTCTTTGCTGACACCACGATCAACTGGAGCTGTCAGGACAATAGGAAAAGACATTATAATAATCGGGACACAAGGTAAGAAGGTAAGCAAAGGCTTTCAGACTGGAATTGCTCTCTCCTGGAGTTATTGTGCAGGAAGTTTTGGAGAACCAGGCAGACTGAAGGTCAGTGAGGTCACAGTTGCCAGCTAATGAGCCAGACCTTCTGTCCTCCCTCTAACCTGTTGTTCTGCTTCTCTAGGTGATGAGAATCTTCCTGCTGTTGTAGGATGTGTCACTCTGGTCCTGCCACAGACTTGCTGGGGGTCTGTCCTGCTGGATGGTGAGGGCTGGGTCTGCACTACCCTCTGGTCTCAAGATTTTATGACTTTTCATCAACCACAAAATGCATCACACAGCCAGGTCAAGAGGCAGAAGTTTCTCAAATCAACAGGAATGTGTTGGCTGGGGACACTGAGGAAGAATATTTAGGAGGGGCCTGAATGCAGCCATCCCTGTGTGCCAGCCCCTGCTTGCTGCAGATCCAGATTTCTCTGGCGTGAAAACCGGCCTTGGGGCAGCAGTGGGACCAGCAATCTCATCCTTTACCTGCGAGGATCACTCAGATTCCAGCTCCCTTCCCACTGTTTCTTTTCTTCCACCTGTTGGTCACTGGATTGTTGTGTTCAGCCAGCCAGAAGCCAGGATCCACTTGCAGTGTATTATTTTCCAGTGAAATATTTTATTTATTTATTTATGTATTTATATATTTATATTTATATTTATACTTATATTTATATTTATACTTATATTTATATTCATATTCATATTCACATTCATATTCATATTAAAATTTATATTTATATAAAAATTTATATTTATATAAAAATTTATATTTATAGTTATATAAAAATTTATTTCTATTTCTATATTGCCCAGTCTAGTGGAAGGTGTCCCTGCCCATGGCAGGGGGTTGCAACAGGATGATCTTTAAGGTCCCTTCCAACCCAAACCATTCAATGATTCTGTGATGTTGGAGGTAAACATGCAGTAACAGATACTGACCTGACAGGATGTCTTGGTCACAGAAAAAGTAAACAATGACTATATAATTCTTAAAAATATTATTTTCACTCAGTAGCAAATTTTAGGGCTAAATTGCATTCCTAGTTACCATTAATATTTCTGAATTTTTTTCTGAAGTTAGCAAAATAATTATGATTTTAGTCCTGGGTCTTAAATCACTTTAAGCACCCACTGTGGATATTAAAATCCCCATTCCTGTGTGAATCTGAGATGGCAGGGGGCTGGCACTAACAAGTTTTCCAGGTGACAGCAGGCCTGTATTCTCCTGCAGAGGCATGAAGGTGTTCCAGTTTTCACATACATTAAACTCACAGTGTACAAAACCAGAGAGCATTTTACAGCTCCTTCCTCCTCTCCGCCTTCTCATTTCCTGCACAGAAAACCCAGAGAATCTCTCTCACAGTTCTACTGTGACCCAAATATTGTGAAACAGTCTGTTCCTCTGATAAATTTATCTAAACGCTGTCTAAAAAAATCCTGTGTTAAATTTCTTCCTCAGGAATGTCGAATTATGAAGCCTCAGGGGCAAATTATTCTCTGTGAGAGTTTGAATCTGCAGGGAGCAGATCTGCAAGGGACAACTTTTGAGATGTCAGTGCAGAAGCACAGCATGGAGGCACAAACTTTCTCTCCTTTTTTTTGGCTGGTCCCACCTTTTTGCCTTCCCCTCAGTGCATTCAAGGGAGAAGCCATCAGAGAGAAAAGCCTGAGAGTCAGGGTGCTCTCCACGCTCAAGCCAAACTGCTTTTGTCCCATCAAGCTTGCAACAAAGCTTTCAAGATTCTCCTCATTATTGTTCTTCCACTTTCTATTACACCAAATGCCACAGATTTCCGTGACAGCAGCATCTGACCTATTTTTAAAAAATTATTTTATATAGATATGTGTGTGTGTGTGTTGCCTGCAGTTGTTGCCTTGTTTACAAGCTGGAGAGAGGTCAGAGCTGCTCAGGATGTGCTGCAGGTTCTCCAAGGAGCGCTCTCTGCTGCAGCAAAGCACTTCACACTCAGTACATCAAAGTGTCCTTAGCATCTTCCCACCCTGTGATCCAGCAGAGAATCCTGCCCTGGCCTCACCCTGGCGTGACCCTGGCCCTGCTGATGGAGGATTTCTCCCAACCCTCCAGGCCTCCCCTGGCACGGTGCCACGGCGCTGTCGGAGAGCCCAGCTCCCACCAGATTTATTTCCTGCCACTCTCTGGTTTCCCCAAGTGATGGATAAGAGGATCAGCCACGGAGAAGCCGTTTGGGATATTCACCCACGTTAAAATCCCCACTGAGCAGGGCTCGTGTCTGGGATCGGTGCCCTGCCAGAGACTCCAGTTCGTGTCACCCAATAAATCGACGGCCCCAGTCCAGAGAGATCCTGGGATCCGTATTAACCACGGATATCAGCTGGGAAATTCTCTCTGGGCACAAGTCCAGAGTGTTCCGGATGATTAAATCTACCTTCTTTGTGACTAAGTTCCTGTACAGTGTAATCAAAAAGTGGATACTGATCTCCCTTAAGGTCTAACCCAAAACCTTCCCACGCCAGTCCAAGTCTTGTCGTTGGTTTCATTGGAGGCTTTTTTTTTAGTGGGATTTTATCTGTGTTTTAATATGTGATTTGAATCAGTTTATGTACAATTAACAAAATTACAAGATTAGGATTTCTTTTCCCCGGATCTTTATTAATCGACACAAATAGTTGGCTGAGGTTTTTTTAATATATTTTTATAATATATAATATATATTATAATATATAACACATACTATATGTTATATAATGTACCATATAAAATATATTTTATGTATTTTTATATATTTGTATATATTTCCTTACTTTTAGATATATTTATATATATGCTTGTATTCCTAGCAACTTACTCCGAAGGGGAGATTCCTCATTTCAGTGTCGACTGACGAGTCTGAAAAATCTAAAAACACAGTCTCAGAACTGAAAATTCCACAAAATGTTGGATCCAGAGCGAAGACCATTGATTTTTACGAGCTGCTGTTTAAGAGTGCTCTTGAATATTTAAACACAAGTGGTTGAATTTAGAGCTAATGCCACGGCTTTGTCGTGAGCTAAGAATTTTTCTGGAAATGCCGTGCTGCTGTTGAAGCTTCTCCCTCCACCTCTGGGGCGAGGCTGTGTCTGATGCTCGTGGCACTGCATTATTCTGTGTCTGGATCCTGTTAACAGATCTGTGCTCTACCACAGGGATGCTTCTTTTGTGGTGGGGACCATTAGGAAGATCTCAATAAACTAATTTCACTCTGTGACAGCCTCTATCTGCAGCAATAAATCCAGGGGGACGCTTTCCTAAGAGGAAGCAGATTTTGGAAGGGCCTGTGTCGATAACTGGAATCAGATTTTCTGAAGGGCTCAAATCCTGTTTGGACAGCTAAATGAAGGCCATGCTTTTAAAAGGGCTCACTTTATTAAAGGGCATTTTTGGTGTGTTGGTTTCTTCAGAAGATGCAGTTCTGTCTTGTGGTTTCCAGAAGGCTTTGACAATCTGGAAATCTTTGACTCGGCTGCTTTGACAATCTCCACATGTGTGTGTATCTCTAAAAATTCTGATTCTGGTGCTGTAATCTGCACCAAAAACAAGCCAGGCTCTTCTTGGAGTTTTGCATTTATTTTGTAATCTTCCGTAAAAATAACAAAAATAAATATCAGACATCATTTTTCCTTTATTCATAGCACATGGAGATTTTTTTCATTGCCCAGGAAGACAGAATGATGCTGCCAGCATTTTGGCAACAGGAAAGAAATAAAATTGCAATCGTTCTAGCATTGCCAGGACTGATATCAGTGACATTCTCATAAATTCAAGTTTTGAAAGGACAAGATGTCCAGATGTTTTGGAAAGAACAGATCATGAGCACTTTACAAAGTGAAAAATATTTATTACAGAAGTTGAAAATGCACAGAAAGCACAAGTATGTTCAGTGCATATTTTGTTGCTTTTAAAATTATTATTTCTAGGAAAAAAAATATCTTTTTTCTCCCTCATGTCATTTAATTATGTGGTCATTAATGAGAAGGACGTTTTTTTTCCAAGGTTATCAGGCTATAGTCAAGTTAAATAATATTATTCCTCTGTTGGCTTAACCACTGCTCAAAACCCTTTTAAACTGAGCTGCCCAGCTCTTGTCTCTCAGGCACGACACGGCCAGAATAAAATCCACTGGCACCTTTGTATGGAATGCCCTGGGTTGTCCTTCTTTTTTCTTAGCATCATTGTAGGTGAGATGTTTGATTTTTAAAATTTAAAATTCAAATTCAAATTTCATTAAAACATTCGAAATGTCGAAATTTAAAATTTTCTGGAAAAAAACTATTTTAATTGCAATGCATGTTGAAATCTGTAAATAATCTGTAAATAATCAATAATTTTATTTACATCCAAGTAGGAATTCTGGAGCTACTGAGGTCACAACAGCTTGTGAACCTGAATGGCAGCATGAAACTGACTTCGAGCAACCTCAGGAGACGTTCCCTTGTTATGATATGTGTTAGGCTGCTAATCTTTCCAGTCTTTAATCCACAATACTGTATTAAAAGACCAAAAATAGTCTCTACTGTCGTTAAAGGAGAGTTTCTGCTTTTTTTTTCTTCTAATGTAAGTTCTAGCGGGGAGTTGAATGAGTGTTCAGTGCTGATGAACAGAACCCTTCCTCACCTCCCTTCTCTGAGGCACAGAGGTTTTCCACACTTCATTTTTCAGTTACCCACCACTCTGGGCTTTGGAAATGTTTTTTTGAAATTAATGTTAGCTTGTTTTGTGCGTCAGTGTTGTCACTTCTCAGTCCTTCTAAATTAAACAAATGTTTTAAAGCTGTGTTTGTCCAGCCAAACTCTTGTCATTTCAATTATTAGAGTTTCCAGGAGTGTAAACACTCGTACAGAGCACAGACGGACGTGGTGTAATTGGAAATCTTGCCATTGGAAATGGCATTCTGCTTTCCCTGCGTCAACACGTCATCAAATAATGGTGGCACAGGAAAAGAAGTGAATATCCTGGATATTCCAGCTGATACAATTTCGTTTTTCTCTCACATTTGTTCTCTGGAATAAACAAAATGCAACATGAAAGTTACTATTTCTTGTGTCTCTGATAAATGCTATTGAGCTGTCAGAAATAATGAGTTGAAGTATGATATACATAATAACTATTTACAATTCATCTTCACAAGGCAAAATTCTACTCTTGCAAAATAATGATCCCTTTCAATTGAAGATTTGTGGGAATATGGTAAATAAAATAGCCCACACCTTTCTGCTCACATTGAAATGGTGGGAAATTTCACTTTTACTTCAGCGCCAGTGAAGACAAAGCACAGGCTCGAGCAGGGGAAGTTCAGGCTGGACATCAGGAAAAAATTCTTCATGGAAAGGGTGGTCAGGAATTGGAGGGGGCTGCAAGGGGAGGTTTGGAGTCTCCATCCCTGGAGGTGTCCAAGGATTGCCTGGATGTGGCACTCAGGGCTCTGGGCTGGGGACAAGGTGAGGATCAGTCACAGGTTGGACTCAATGGTCTTGGAGAGCTCTTCCAGCCTCAGTGACTCTGGGATTCTCTGATCCTGTGTTCACCACCCTTAAGAAACGGTGTCATCCTGCTCTACCAGGAGCTCTCTGCTGCTTCACTCACCGATATTCTGGAGCTGATGTTTCCCAGCAATGCAGCAGTACAAAGCCATTTACTCTTTGTAGCAGCTGAACATCAGAAAAGCCCTTTGGAGATTCCAGCAGAGTGTCAGGAGAAGGTTTCAGGACAGTGACACGTTCTGCTTGTCAAGGCCTCACCTCTGGACGCACCTACAGAGAGCCTTGACCTGCAAACTTGAACCCTCCAGGTACAGCTTACACTCTAATGCAAAAACACTGGGGGAAAAGAGGTTTTTGAGGGTAATTTTTGTCAGCTGGCAGTGATACAGTAAATGTGTTTGGGTTTTTTTAATGAAAGAAGAAAAGGAAGGCCCTAGAGATGGTGATGGGGGTGGTGGCTCAGGCAGAGCCCATCGAACACACCCAGAGCTTTGTCTCCAACAGTGACCACAGGCGCATAGAATTTCCAATTCTATGGAGAGCTGCTGTGAGGATAATGCACAAGCAATCTGCATGAGGAATGGGTTTTGCACGACTTTCAAGGAAACTCAAGTTGAAATAATGGCATCATTTATCTGTCACAAGGGGAAGGAGGATTTTCCTGATTAGGACATATCGATGGACTGCAATTTAATCCCTGGGAAAATATTAATTACTAGAATACACCATTTTTCTTTTCCCCAGAATTTTTTCAGAAATGCTCTTTCTGTGACCTGAGGAGAAGTGAGGAAAGCAAGCAGGATACTTCCTCCAAAGAATCTCTCACTTCCTGAGCATTTTCCATTCAGGGAACTTTCTGAGCCAGCTGTGCTCTGTGTTTGGCCTGTGACATCCAACATCTGTCTGTCCCAGGCCACCCCACTGCACCGAGCTCACACCCTGCACCAGCGCTGCTCCCGTGCCTTTGGTTCTTCTGGGCAAGGAATTCCAGGGGTCAGCTGGCCCTGGCCAAACCCACCCACTTTGTTCCTTACAAACCTGTGCCCCATGTTTCTCTAAATAAATCACAGAGGCTCCCTTGTTTAGCTGGTACAAGAGCAGTTTGTTTTTTCCACATGGTTTGAGCGCTTTGTTTGTATTCCGAAGTCTCCGTCTTTCTGCCTTTTTTGTGTGTACAGTTGAAGACTGAAAGTTTGCCTACACAAGAGAATTGTTCTGATGCACTCAAAAGAGTGTGAATTCCTTTTTGGAAGAGATATTCAAAATTTTTCCAGAGCAATTGCTGGTGGGAAGGACAAAATCAGCAAAACAACAGTGACTGCAAATGCTCCAGCTGAGGCAGAAATTTTTGTTTGTACAATCTGGAAAGTGACAAAATCCAGGAAACATCCCAGAGGACCCCCATCACTTTTCAGTGTGTAACAGCATCAGGCTCTGATTCAGCTCCATAACTAGGAGATATTTTACCATGCTCCTCATACTCCTGAGATACAAGAAAAGAAAGCAATGGGTTGTCACTCAGTATTCTGATGAGAACGCTGATATAAAAAAACTACTTTACACTCAATGTTCTGTATATGATCAGCCATTTATTTCCAATTCTATGGAGAGCTGCTGTGAGGATAATGCACAAGCAATCTGCATGAGGAATGGGTTTTGCACGACTTTCAAGGAAACTCAAGTTGAAATAATGGCATCATTTATCTGTCACAAGGGGAAGGAGGATTTTCCTGATTAGGACATATCGATGGACTGCAATTTAATCCCTGGGAAAATATTAATTACTAGAATACACCATTTTTCTTTTCCCCAGAATTTTTTCAGAAATGCTCTTTCTGTGACATTTCATCTCTCATAAGACTGTTTCTTTCTGTACTTAGTGTTCTTTTTGACTGTGTTTTAATGCATGCATTCAGACTTTCCCATTAGTACTGGCCTGTGTAAACAAGCTGTCTGCCACATGGAATAATTCAATAATAAAACCTGTCTTGTGACCCAGGGCTTCCCAACCTGTTCTCTGAGGAACTTTGAGGGGAGAAGAGCAGAGAGGAGGATCAGTGTAACTACAGAGACGGGGATAAAGTTGTGGAGACTCTAAACACAGATGCTGAAGGACAGAAAGATGAAGAAACCAATGCTGAGAGAAAGGGACAAGTTATTTCCATCTCCTCACCACTGGGATAAAAGACAGAGAGCTTCTTACAGAAATGTATCTATTTATATTACTACAGCCTACCTTTTTCTATTTTTTGGAAGCATTTAAGGTATATTGCTGCCAAAGCGGGGGTAAGAACAATAAACAGGCTTTTTTTGTGTGAATGAATTTGTAGTAGGATCTGGAAAACCACAAGACTGGTCAAAACATGACAAACTTAAGAATGGGAACTTCAACACTAAACTCGGTGGGTGATTTCAGACAAAGAGAGAAACCAAGTTTAGATTGCATGGAAAAAAGAAATTAGGAAAACCTGGCTTCTTAGATTATACTGTGGGGTCCGTGAATTAGTGGAAATTGGTAACTGGTTTTGACCTAATTATGGCAAGTAATTATCCCACAGTAGTTCCTGGTAGAGATGTCTCATGAGCTGGCTCTGTGGAAATTCCTTTGGAAGATGAGATTGGGTGAAGCAAATAAGTTTTAGGTAGCAGTTTTGCAATGATCAGATCATCCTTCCTAAAAGGGCTTTGGAAAACAGGCACTTGTCCTCCTGACTCTCTAGAGAGGGAAGTGGTTGTGATTTGCTTTGAAATGTGAGGAGGAATGAGCTTGTGAACTTCCTTATAGGCCTCCAGCAGGAAGTGATTACTGTTGGTGGAGCATTTCTCAGAAGTAGGAAATAATAAAACAGTCACAATTGCCAAAGCAGTTGATGAAGGTGTTCTCCTTGGCTCTCTTTGAATGGATCTGAGGCAGAAGAGAGCCTGCATTTTCCTTTAGGAAAGAGACCCTTTTTTAATTGCTTTTTGATTAAAAAAGTGATGCAGGCAGTTGTTTGCTGTTCCAGAAGATGAGTAAAAGCAAAGACATTTCACGAGAAACCTCTTTCAAAATGAACCCAGATGCACTTACAGACCTAGGGTGGCATTGATGAAAAAATAGAAATGACTTCAGAAGTTGTGCTTGTTACAGTAAAAATCAAATTCTTCAGAAGAAAAAACTTCATGAATCATCCAATGGGAACTTCTATCAGGGGCAATCTCTAGGATATTATCCAAATAGTCATACAGGAGTAAATTTGCCATGAGAAGATCCCATAAATGGCACTTTGGAGTCAGGAGTTCTGAAGCTGCTGGCCAGGAGATTGGAAAAGCTGGAGCTCTGATTTAATAACCACGTATATGCCTGAACACAAACAGTGAAAATGCTGACTCCTCATCCAGATGGAACCAGAAGCAAATTGCAAACACTCCCATGGGCAGAAGAGCAAGTCATGGGCTGCTGGGGGAATGTGCTCACTCAGGAAGAGGTGGCAGACGCCTTTCCTCCTGTTACTTGCAGAGGAGGGATGAGTTCCTGTATCACCCACAGGACCTGAGTGCAGAGGAGGAAAAATGAGTGTCCAGGCAATTAAAAACCTCCCAGGAGAGGAGCTGGTGTTAGAAGAGCACATCCCAAAGGTGTCTGGGACTGGAACGCACCATCCCCCTGTGGTATCACTGTAAGAGTGTCCTGGTCATGGTGACAAAGCCTGATATTGCAGGTAAATATAATAAAAGCACTGTGTAAATGCTGTGTATCCAACCTACAGAAATAAAAGGAGTTGTATGTTAAATGCAGTTGTGTTATAAGGGGTTACCTGGTTGTCTGGGCACACATAATAGAGTTTTTCTCTGCCTAGAGTGTCTAGTCACAATGTACAAATAATTACTAGGATTGAGATTAAATAGTTGCTTTACAGAGAGAGAGAGTAAAGCAATCCTAATGTGATCCTGTAGTGTGGTGAGTGGTGGCATTTGGCTCTTCCCTGGGGCCTGACATGAGCCTGGGGCTCTCGCCAATATTTCAGTGAATGAGTCTGGTCCAGAATCACTGGCAGGAAAGAAACTGGAATCCAAAATGACTCAGCAGGTCTGTGGGATTTTAAGGAACAACGAAATATGCAAGTTGCCCCAAACCTGATGTAATTCGAGTTGTGTCCAGTTCAGATTCTCCAGTTTTGGTGGCTCTGTTTGTGATACAGCACAAAAGGAATGGAAATAAGCGTGTTTCATGCTTCTTGACAGAACCCTTAAGGAGAGTACAAAATGTTTCTTGGTGCTCCTCATGCTTTGGCATAAGTTGATTAAGGCAAGAAAAATCTATTCCCCCTGAAGAAGAAGAAGAGATTTGAAACATGTGCAGAATAGGTGGAGACCAAATTAAAAATCTTTATATTTCATTGAATTTCAGATCAAATTTGGAAGTAGTTGCTCACAAAATAAAATCCATGAAGCAAGGGCATATGGCAACAGTTTCTAGGGCATCTGGTGTGATTCTCTAAGTTTAGAGAAAAGCAGGGCCATCCCTGTCATTGGTAATTTGGTGAAATGCCACGGACATTCCAGTTCTGCCAGGTTGCACCCAGAAACCGAGGCTTTTAAATTAAGAGTAAGATAGCATGTAGCAAGTTATTTCTGTTCTGTGCTAAGTGTCCATGTGCACTATTCCCATCAGCAAATCAGACTTAATTTGAGTTAATTAGCTGGCTTTCATTCTTGGGAAATAAAACATATTACACATGCTTACACAGACAGACAAGTACGTAGATATATCAGGGTAGAATTTTTAACATGCATTTATTTCCCATATGTGTAAATTTGTAACCACGGGAATAACATTTATTAAAAACAATAGGATTAATACTGTGTTTCTTTACCTAATGTATATATTGTGGGTTTACATTAGCATAGTCATGATTTGTGTGGTGTTTTTCTGTGTGTATTAATATGAGAGGATGCCGTGGGCAGATGTTTCTGTATCCAGGGACTTGGGAACATTTTGTGTGTAATGTGAGTAAATGAAGATGAACAGGTTTATTATTTTATGGAATACTTGATGACACTGAGGACATAAAACCAAGGTAAAAGTCTGTTGTGTACATGCCGAATGCCCCAATTAGTGAAAGACTTGGTGAATGTTTCCTACACTTTTTGTTGAGGCTATTTGTATTGAAATAAGAACTATTTAAGGATATTTACATTGACACATAAAGACACATGGCACAGTGCAGGGGGGCAGGACATCCTGTGGTGCTGTGTGATGCACGGCTGTTCGGTGCGGCCTCTGCCAGCGCTCACACGGCTGTGGCTGGGTTCGTGAGCGGCAGGAAGGGGAAAGGTGTGCGGAGGAGAGCACATGGCTGCACTCGTTTGTTGTGGTGGAGGAATAACGATTCTCGGGGCAGCTGCAGGAAGCGCGTGTGGCAAAGGCGGCCGAGAGCAGCGGGGCGCAGGTTGCCCGTGCTCTGTGACACGGCCGTGGCAGCTGCGCTCGTCCAGGGGAAGGGAGGCACCGATGGAAGCAGGGATGGGAGGCACCGTCCTGCTGCTGCCGGGACCCGGCCCAGAGGGGAGGTGTGGGTTTCCATGGCTAACACTGGCTGCGTGTATCTGCCCAGGGTGTGTGTGAGTGCGGGAAGGGAGGGAGCTGCCGTGTGTGAGGGGGAGAGAGAAGGGGCCGCTGTGTCTGCGTGTGCATGGAGGGAGCTGGGGGGGTGAGANTTAAGGGAACCTCTGAGCGTGTGCGTGTGAGAGAGAGTGAGGGGAGCTTGTGTGTGTGTGTGTGCGTGTGTGCGAGGGAAGCCTGTGTAGGTTTGAATGTGAGAGAGAGAGGGGGAACCGCTGTGTGTGTGAGTGGAACCGGTGCGTTTTGTGGGGAGCCGGTGTGCGTGAGTGAGAGGAGC
>VZRV01002446.1:771815-926477 GCA_013398115.1 Falcunculus frontatus | reverse complement strand
GGTGGGGAGGAGGCGCTATGGCCGACGTGTTCCCGGGCTCCGAGCCCGGCGCCGACCCGGAGGCGGCGCGGCGCTTCGCTCGCAAGGGCGCCCTGAGGCAGAAGAACGTGCACGAGGTGAAGGAGCACAAATTCATCGCGCGCTTCTTCAAGCAGCCCACCTTCTGCAGCCACTGCACCGACTTCATCTGGTGAGACCCCGGGGAGCGCGTCCCCCCCTCGCCCGCCGCCGCCCGGGCCCGCTCTGCCGTGGGGGATTCCCCGCCCCGGGCAGCCCCGGCGCCGTGCCCGGCTCCGGTGAGCCGCCGTGCCTGCCCTGCCTTCCCTGCCTGCCCTGCCTTCCCTTCCCCGCCCACCCGCCGTGTCCCCGGGCAGCCGGTTCCCGGTGCCGCCGCTGCCGCCGGGGCCGGGCAGGTGACCCCTCTGGGGGTGACCCTCCGTGTCCCCTCGCTGCCCCGGCGCTGTCGCATCCCCCTCCCGGCGGGCTGTGTGCGGCTGCCGCTGCTCGGGGGGCCCCGGCCCGGCGCTGGGCGCACTCCGCTTTCGGGGCGGCGGGAGCCCCCAAACTTGCGGGCGCTCGGGGGATCGCAGAGCCCGGCGGGGTCTGGAGACCCGTGCTGGGGCCATCGCTTCCCGCACGGTCCAGAGCTGTGTTTCTCACCCCTTGTCCCCGGCTTTTGCTCGGCGGGGCTGGGCTGGGGGGCTCAGCCAGGCACAGCTGCGCTGGGACGGAGGGTGCCCGTGTCAGACCAGGGCGTTGCTGGGTGGCAGAACTTGGGTCACTCAGCCTCTGCTCCTGGTCAGTGCCTGCCCTGTTCCCTCCTGCTGCCGAGGGCGGGCAGCGAGGCCGGGGAGGCACCGTGACACCGCTGCTCCGGTCCGCGCCGAGGAAAGGGAGGGGTGGTTTTTTGTGAGAGAAGGGTTCCTGCTCGAAAGGGCAGGAAAACTCCCTACCAACACCCTCATTACTAAGCTGGTAGGGAAAAATACACCCATGGGTTCGTGCCGTGCTGGGGCAGGGCGGCAGCTCCGCGCAGGCCGGGCCGTTCCGCGCTTGTTCCGCGCTTGTTCCGCGCCCCGTGCGAGGAGCGGCGGCCCCGGCCCGGGCTCGGCAGGAGCCGTGAGAGCCTCGGGGGTCCCGTACCTGCAGCACAAACAGCTCGGGGTTCCCCTCCTTCACCTCGCTCCAGCCCTGCTCTGCTGCTCAAGTTTGCACTGCAGGTCTGGGTGACGAAAACGAGAGCTGTGATTTATTTTGGCCAAAGTTGTGAAAGGTCTGGATGGGTCTGCACGCAGCTGGCTCTGTGTCCGTGGCACGCTTCTTGCTCTTTTTATGTGTGTTTATGTGTCTGGACACGGACCTTTTCCTTCCTCCGTCAGTTTTCCTCTGCTTGCATGCTGAAGCAAAGACTGTGCTTGTGCCAGAAATGATTGAAATATATTTGCAGAGTAAGGAAGGAAAGCTGAGCTGGTAGACTGCAGAAGAAACAAGTCAACTTTCTGACTTTCTCTTTTTTAAATTTTTTTTTTTTTTTGTCCTAGTTGCAAAAAAAAAAAAAAATTATGGAGTTGGGTATGGTAAAAGTGAGAGACCTTCAGAAACTGTTTCAAAGTTAATCTAAACCAGAATGAGGTGGAAGGTGTGAAAAACCGCTGCAGGGTTATTGCCGAGCGGTGTTTGTGCACTTGAGTAGCACAATTACAGACAAAGCAGAGCTCTGTCACGAATGACAGGATGGGTTTGGAAGTGAAAGGGTATCCTGTGGCTGACAGGTGGCAAGAGTGACTGTGCTCTTGTCTTGTCCTGCTTACTGAGCCTCAGGAAGCTCTTCGCATTCCTTAGAAGAGCATCTGACAACTCGAAAACTTGTTTCATTTTCTGATTTGGAGATGGGCTGCTCTCAAACAGCCATCGCACACCACTGGAAGTGCTTCGTCTGTTTCCAGAATGGTTTGTGTCAATTAAAGTATGTTTGGAGGTAGAAAGAATAATAAACACAACCTCCCAATGAACTATACAAATAGATTCTTCTCCTTAGTTACATTTCATCAGGTCATGTTTACCAAAATAGTTTAGTGCCGTGTTATCCTCCTCAGCAACTTTCACTCTCCACTTTGTTTCTGGAGTGTTGATATTTTTTTAAAGACTTTTTACTTAAAAATTACATTGTAAGTGCTCGGGGAGTGGAATGGGCTGCAACTCTGCACGGATTCGGCTCAGACACTGAGGAACAGCCGTGCTTCTGGAGTAGATAAAAAAGGGATGTTTGCAAATAAGTCTATTTCAAAGGATTAAAAATTATCTCAAGTCTGTTTCATGTTCTTAGTCCCGCCATCAGCTTTCCTGCGATTGCATTTCCACACTTCCAGCTTTTGAGTTTTCTGAAGATGAGTGATAACAGCATCAGAGTGACAATATAGGCCCGTGTGCTGCCAAGAAAACAAATAATTTGATTTTTCTTCTGGTTTTTCTAGTTTAGGTTTGCTTAGAGCAGCAAAAAGTAGCGACTTGTGCACAGAAATGTACAGAAATTCTCTAAGCTGTGTCATTTCAGCTTCAACCTGAAGTAAGAGTACACAGAAGGTTTTGTCTCTTCCATAAATAAATAAATAAGTGGAGAAATTGTTGATTTTTTTTTTTTTTTAAGAAACCATTTCTATAAAGTTGATAATTAAACCGCATGTTGTTAACTGCACACAGCTTCTCCAGCTCATGGCTTTTGTCTGTTTGTGTTTGAGTGTGAGCGGCTCCAGCTCTCCAGATGAAAAACAGGCTGCAAAGAAGGGGGAAAAGGCAGAGAAATGTTTATAGGCAGGATACTCAAAACAGTTATTTTTGTGGGAAGAGAACGTTAAATGCTTAAAGATAAACAAAGAAATGCACAGCAGCGCAGTTTGCCAGAGGTATAAAATGTGTTGGCTCTCTGGATACCACTGTCACTGCATTCATTGCAGAAGTGTTACACACACGTTTCTATTTCGTTATGGAAATGGAGCAAGGAAGCTGGAGAACAATCAGTATGAAAATCATGGGCCTGTCTTTCCTTTATATTGAAACAAGCAAAACCTTTAACCTGCCTGCTTTCCATACAGCAAACGGCTGGAGTTTAGCTGAGCCTCACAACGCCGGCTTGTAATCCTAAAATTTGGATGAAAACCCAAGTCTGGTTTGTTTTATGTGCCTTTGCTGGAACTTGGAATATTTTACGTGGCTGTTAAGTATACACGTGGCATTAAACGAGTTGAAATATTATGCAGTAATCACAGATGATGATAATTGTAGATCCAAAATAGCTTATAAAATAATAATAATAAAAAAATTGTTGCCAGAAGCTGAAATTACAGAGCTGGTGACAGCTATTGTTCTCTGCTTTGAAATGGGTGGGCTGGTCTGTGTTGTGTATTTGAAAATCTGTTGCTGTCGTAGCAAAACCTGAAGTAATTTAATATGAAGCTATTTTTATGTTTTTAGAGATCATTGAGTAGAAATTAAAGCTAAACATACTAAGGCAGTTTTTTCCTTCTTTATGCAGGGGATTTGGGAAGCAAGGATTCCAGTGCCAAGGTAAGCCACGACTGCTTTGCTGGCACACACAGGTGGTTGCACCTCATTCTGAAGGTACCCAAAACTTGCCAGCAGCAAGAGAGAAACAATCCTGGAAAAACTAAGCAAGCATCATTGCCTATGTAAATTCTAAAAGAAGACAATTACCCAATTAAATAATTATTGATATTTACATAATTTACACTGAACAATCAAGTAGTTATTCACACTGTAATAATGTAAAAAGTTGGTGGGTTATTTTTTTAAATCTCAGCGCGGTAAATGTCGTATCATCGGCGTGATTCTAACTTTTCATGGAAATAATCTGTGCAATTTAGCTTTGCAGAGATCATTTTTCTCATCAGAAGCTCTTGTCTGTGTGGGCGTTTTGGAAAATGGATTCACTTTTTAGTCATATGGCTTCTTTTCATAACCCAAAGTCCCTGGTTTTCATTTTCATACAATGCATGTTCAGGAGGACCTTTGGCTTTAACTCTGTATTAGGACAAGACAATTCTGTCTTATGTAATACTGAATTACAGAAAAAAAAATTCCACCTGTATAAAATCACTGATTTAATAAAATCTGCTACCCTTGAGAGATTGAAGGCTGCTGTAGTGTAAGATCACTGTAAATTCTCACACAGCCTGTATTTCTGCCAAATTCTTATCATTATTTAGCATTTAATTGTGAAATAACCACACCCAACTAGTGCAGGTTTTTTTTCTTTGTCATGTTTGCTTAATTAGGATGAGCCTTTTTGTTGTCCCTTTCTCTTTTCCACCTTCTCCCTGTCGCTTCTCCTGCAGCTGCACATTGTGTACTCATTAGTTGGCCTTCTTGTTTCTTTCATGGCATTTCTAATGGGTATTTGCTCTTGCCTTAGAGCACATTTGACTATCCTGAACATTGCTTTTACTTAGCAGTTAGTGAAATTATGGATTCTGTGGTATTTTTGTGAAAGTTGATGTGAGCTGATGCTTCTTGAAATTAAACCTTTGAGAAAGTGGATGTCAAAGACTTTAGAGATTTGCAATAAATAAGTTTTCTTTCTGCAAGTAGAGCCTTGCAGACACTCACAGCATTTCCTGATGGAGGTAAGCAGACATCCATGACTTTTCCTCGGTGCCCCAAAACGTTAATATTAAATTTTGTAGGTATCCTCCAGTTTTTTGCCACCCATCACACCCAAAGCAGTGCTGTAGATGAGTGTGTAGTGCTCGGTTGGTAATGGATGGCATTTCCTCAGTCCTATTCAGGACAGCTCAGTGGTTCCCAGCTCAGGAATTGTTTAAAGGTTCATTACAGATTTCTGTGGGTGTACAGAAGATAATTGGGGCTGCGTTTAAATGGTGCAGTTATCCATCTTAGCCTTTGCACCTTGCACAGTGCTGACTTTCTCCTGCTCCCTGCTGGGAGCTCGGCTCAGTCTGAGCAGGATCCACTGACCTGAGCCCCAGATCCACCCTGGCACAGCAGCTCATCTCCAGGGGTTTGAGTTTTCTGTCTGGAATTCCTTCCAGCACTGTAATTCCAGTGAGCCAGGAACAGTTCTGCTGGTGAGGATTGATCTGTACAAAGCCAGCTGAAGTTCTCAATTCAGTCTTGTTTCCCCTGCAGATGCCATTCATGGACACAGCCAAGAGTAAATGCAGTAGAGCAGCTCTGTTTATTTTTAAATGCTTCAGATGTGATACTTTGTAGGAATCTAAATATGTGCAAACCTGACTTTTGTCTGTATTAGAGCGAGATTCTGCAGTTTCTTTTTGGAGACTGTTGTATTCAGTGGTTTTGTCAGTGTCCTTAGTTAAAATCTCTGAGGAATATTCTAATTTTACATGGTTTGTCACAAGCTATTGGTGGTGCACTAATAAGTTTAAGTAATGGGGTTTTTAACCATCATTTATTAAACCTGATTGTGTTCAAAATCAAAGAGTTCATATTCTTGGACAATACTCTTGAAAAATAAAACTTCCAAGGTAAAGTTAAGCTGCTGAATCAATTTTTTTTCAGCTCAGCTTTCTGATGCTTCTGTCTGAAAAGTTACCAGCTAAAGCTGGAAAGACAAATTAGTGATCAAAATTACTGAGAACACGAAGAATTCAAACCAAAAGTGTGAAACTGGAAGGTAGGCTGCAGAAAAAACCCTTAATTTCTATAATGAAGTGACTGCTTTTACAGAGAAGAATGACAAATGGAGAATAAAATGGAATTTTCAGTATGACATGAAAGAAGGAGTATTGCAGAATTAGCTCTTAGCATGACTGGAGTTCTTGGTCCATCAGTGCTTCCATTATAAAAAGCCTTTTCTACTCTGTTTTCAGGAGTGTTGTAAAATCTCCCACTAGGCAGAAACTTGATGTCAGGCAGAATTCAGAGCTGGGAGTTTTGTTATTACCAAAGTTCTTTGAAATTCCTCTGGCCTTTGATACCAAGGGGAAGAGAAAGGCCCGTAACAGTCACGCACCACACTCAAATGATGTTTCTACTATAAAAAACTGCAGTTCTATGAATATTTGCCTTAGAATTCTTTAATTAAACAGAAGGTCTTAGTTTTTATACTGTTTTAAGTATTGCAGCAAATGTAATATGTTTAAAAACAATATAAAAATTTCCATTAAAAAGCATCACAGAAAATACAGTCCTAGATTTATTTTTAAGAGATGCCCTCAAAAGAAAAGATGTTTACCTAATGTTTTAATATAGATTCTATTAAAACTGAAACTGTGCTATAATGAAATGATCTAATTTTTGACCATTAATACTTTTTTCACTGTACTTGCTTTGAACCTTGGAACATTTTTTTCAGTCGTATGTCATCATTTTTGTTTTCAGATTTTGATGCCTGTTTCTGCTGTAGTGTTCAGCTTCAGCATTAGATAAAGCCATTTAAATGAGCTCTTTGGTATTGAAGAGAATTATTTCAATTTATTTTCTTAAAACATTTTGCAAGGTAATTTTTTCCACCTCCTTATTTTCATGGGATACTTACGAATTTGCAAAAGACAGCAAATTAAATTTTGGTGCGGTTTTAACGCCCTGAATGTGGCAGAGGGTCAGGTGCAATTGCATTATTACCACACAAATGCTCAGCAAGAGACAGTCCACATCCTAAGTAGTTTCTCTTTCTTAATGGGTGTATTTTAACGTGGCTGCTGAATATTCCAGGAAACAGAACCTCAGAAAGGCTGTTTGGGTTTACAGCCAGGAGCTGGGATTTGTTATTTCATGGAGAGGAGGCAGAATTCTGTTGCATGATTGGATACAAGTTTTTTAGAGAAGTGGGTTTGAGATCATAAAGTAGCAGTGGAAAATGTCTGGGTTTTGGCCATGTGTGGGTTTGAAAATGAACTTGAAAGACTTCAGCTGGATTAATGTTCTCCTAGGAATAGGATTGAGGAGGAATTTCTTCACAGGAAGGGTGCTCAGCCCTTGGCAGGGGCTGCCCAGGGAGGTTTGGAGTCTCCATCCCTGGAGGTGTCCCAGGAATGCCTGGAGGTGGCACTCAGAGCTCTGGGCTGGGCATGAGGGGGGCACTGGGCACAGCTTGGACTTGATGGTCTGAGAAGTCTTTTCCAACCTCAGTGATTCTGGGATTCTATGAAATTCTTATTCCTATTTATTAGGAAGTATTTTGCAGTTTGATATTTGTGGTTCATTGTTGATTTATAGAAACATGAAGTATTTTAAATGTTGTGCTTGTGAAACAGGAGCTCTCATTCTGCTGTTTTGCTTTTGCTGTTTGTTGTTGATCGTCTCTGTGGCAGTGCAAACACGATGGGAGGGTTATTCCAGGGAGTTACGGCTTTGTTTTGTTTTCTTGCATTGTCAAGCAGGCCAGCAAGCTGTCTGTAGGACTGAAAGCTTTCCTCTGATGTGCACCTGGAAATACTGCAAGAGCAATGGGAAAAATGGAATCATTTAAAGCTTTTTCAATCTGCCACAGCATGAAAGTTCCTCTTTTGAGACAGCAGACTTTAAATTAAGCAAGCAATTAAGTTAAATTTTGGCTTCATCATTCTTTTGATAGATTGTTACACCCTGAGTGTAACCTATACTTGTTTCTTTCTGTTTGATTTGTAAGAAGCGTTTTTCTGGTGAGCAGAGCTCAACAAATAGAAACTCACTAAGGTGTGAAGAACAAACGTTGTAGAACATGTATTTGTGTAGGTTTAGAGGTTGTTTTAAGTTCAGCACTGAAGGCTCAGCAAGTTTCCTCGGGGCAAAAATATTTTTAGTTACAGTAATATAAATGTGATCAGCTCATATTCCTGATTAAGGGCCTGTTGTTAATTCTCTCCTAAATGGTCAGAATTTGTAGTTATTAACAGCAAGTTTTCCCTCTTTTACACGGTTGCTGCAGGCTTTACTAAAGTGCAATATTCTGCTGTAGTTCAGCTGTGAAATACATTTGGCTTAAAGATAATAACGAGCTAAGGAAGAGTTTCACGTTTGTTTCCTAATTTACATAAATAAAAATTAGAGAAATCAATTAAGGCAGATCCTTATGCTTCGCTAATCTGGGCAACTATTGCTCTTTCCACTGTTTTTCCCTGTCTTCCCTCAATTTATTTTCAGATCATTTTTCTCTGATTGTTGAATTTTACTTTTCATTGTTGTCCTAAGCTTTTTGGAACAGCTTGTGCCATGCTGGGTGTGCTCCCTAAAGCTGCTGGGTCTGGGCTAGGCAGACATCTACAGTAATTCCTTCACTAAAAGGGGAAATGGGGGCATTTTATTAGTTTTTAATGTTCAAATCTTGTAACATTGGCACATGAAACCAGCACTTCATTTCCTCTGCATTGTTTATCTTTTATCTGATGGTTCTTGACCTTCGTTCCACAACAAAAAGACCAAAGAACCCCCTGATGCCACCTCATTTTTAAATCGTGTTTTCATTAAAAATGTTGTATTTAAGGTCTCTGTAGTGATGTGGTCGAGGAACTAATTTTTAATGCTCTATGATCTGAAGATTTGAACCAATGAAAACTCTGACCACCTCCAACCTGGCTGACAGTTTTCATCAATCCTCAGTACTGATACAACATATTTATAGTGGAAGCAGCACCATGTATTCTTTTTTGTGTATGGATCAAGGCTTAATTCTTGGTTTTCCAGCCTAATGTCTGTGTTTCCCCTACAGTTTCTTCTTCCTTTTACAATCTTCCTTTTCCTTTCTAACCTAAGAAAGAAAAATCTATTGCATTGCTGTGTTGCTTCTCATAAAAGTAATTTGTCTTCCTTACTTGGAAATGTTTTTGCCAAAGGGTGGACAAGACACAAAGCAAGTTCCCCTTTCTATGCCAGAACTGCTTTTCTTGTATCATTATCATTTTTGTGGTGAGATGGGGTATTACAGACCAGGGCTTAAACAATGTGGGTGTTTTCCTTTGTGCTCTTTATATTACTTTATTAGTCATGTGCTGCAGTTTACATTAACTAATGTTGTTGTAAGCCTGAGATTGGGAAATTAATTCCATGGAAGGCTGTGATGTAGCTTAAAAGTCAGCATGAAGTCTTCTGAAATGGGAGCTCAGTAAAAATACACTTACAGCAGCTGCCTCGTTAATGTATTTTCATGTGTATAACTTGGGGGTATCTGTTCAAAAATTGAATGCCCCAGAGCAAAACCCAAACAGTTATACACACTCCCTCAAAAAATCACAACCCAAACAAAATAATAAACAGCACCTGGGAGCAGAAATTGTATCTGCACACAGTTTCCATGATTCCTCTCTTCTTTGTCCTTTCCACTGGCCTTTTGCCCGCAGCCTGATCTGTGGACTGTGTATCTGTGACCACTTCTCAAAGGGCAGTAGATTTACTGATCTTCAGATAATTTGACATACACACACACAGATAAGATGCTTGTTGTGCATTTGTCTTGTCAGCTTCTATTTATTGTTCTTCCCCTCCTTTGGCTGTCCTTACTTTTGCAACATCTGACCCATTTTTTGAGGAAATACGGTGCTATTAATTGCTGATGCCTGTGAAAGTTGAGATCCTGTTCCTATTTCTGCAGGTGAACTCTGAGAGTGTTGAAAAATTGCCCAAGTTCCGAGTTTTTTCTGAGAACAGCAGTGATGGGTGAAACTCCTGAGTCTTAATGAGTGCAGATACATCAGTGCCAGTTCAGATCAGGAGAGCCCTTTGGAAATGTGTATCCCAGTCATCCCAGCTTGGTCTGTGCTCCTGGGTGGTCTCAGAGCGTGGAAAGTGGTTCTCCTTTGGGTGCTACAGAGCAGGTGCTGGAGGGTTTTGGTTCCTGGATCCCACTGCAGCTCATCAGATGTAAAAGCCCTGAAATTGGGAGCTTAGTTCAGAGCACTTTACACACATGTTCCTGTTGGAGCATTACCTGACAATGCAGATGTGTAAGTTCTGCCTTCACCAATTGCCTTCTGTGCTGGGAAGGGGATGTGCTGTCCCTGAGCATCATTTCTGGGTAGAAGGGACAGCAGGACATCTGTGTCAGGACAGGGAAGGTGCCTCTGTTTGTGTTGGTGAGGATTCTTTGTTACTACAACCACGTGAATTCACAAAAGTTCAATACATTGAATAGATCAGGGTCAGTCACCATCCCTGCAGGGATTTAAAGATGTGGATGTGGCACTTGGGGACATGGTTTAGTGGTGGCATTGGCAGTGTTAAGGGCTGGACTCGATGATCACCAGGGGTTGCAGTGATAGGCCTGAAGGAGGGCGGGTTTAGATTAGATATTAGGAAGAAATTCTTTACTGAAAGGGTGGTGAGGCCCTGGAATGGAATTCCCAGAGCAGCTGTGGCTGCTCCTGGATCCCTGGAAGTGTCCAAGGCCAAGTTGGACGGGGCTTGGAGCAGCCTGGGACAGTGGAAGGGGTCGCTGCCCTGGCAGGGGTGGCACTGGATGAGCTTTAAGGTCCCTTCCAACCCAAATGGTTCCATAATCTTGCAGGATTTTTCCTGCTTAAATGATTCTGTGATCCTTGATGCTCAATACACAATTAAATATATAATTCATTCAACACTGAACATGTCAGTAAAATAAATAAATATACCATTGTACTTCTGGTTTTCTAGAAAATTTCCTTGGTGATACTGTGCTCATCAAAACTCGAACATAATTAAATCTCATCTTGCTGCAAACATTTTTTTTCTTATATTACATTTTAAGAGCAAAACCATCTTCACCCTTCCCACACTTCTAACACGTGAGGTCTTGTTTTGTTTACTTGGATTGGTCAGATATCCCAGCACTGTGTTCCAGTTCAGAGACTGACTGTTCCAGTGCCCTGGATGTAATTCCGTGCAGCTCTTCAGCTTCTAATTGAACATGTGGGAGTAATAGCTCATCCCAAGTTGACAGATAAACCAGTTTGAGGATGGGCAAGATAAAGTTTGGCATGTTCTTTATCTTTCCCTCTGCCTTGGTGTAATCCTGCACATCAGCTGCTGTTAACCCAGCCACAGATGATGCTCATTTTATACAAGATTTTTGTGGATGCCGTGAGCAGAATTTAATGAAATGTTGGAAAGAAAGTTGCAGAAAGATGAAGAAAATAGATTTCCCTGTTGGGATGCATTGATAATTATTTCTTTTATGACTGCTTTTGTGGGTTGTTTCTCTTTAGGGTGAGAGGTAAAAATAATAAGTTATTTAATAAATACTTTAGGCTCAGTTTCTCAGCTCTTACATCTGCAGTAGAAAGCGTGAAAGTCTAAGAGAAAAGGGCTCTCTTGTGTATAATTAATACCAGGAACTACCCTTTAAGTGTTTTTAAATCCTTGTAGATGGTGAACATTTTAATTCTAACTGTTTCCAGCAGTGCCTGTTGAAGGCTTCCAGAGGCTGGGAGTGCTTGGAACTGGTTATCAGCTGTTAATTTTTCAATTGCAGCTATTTATGAATAATGCCTTCCACAAATGTGATTACTGACTGTTACCTTCTAAGTCAGGCAGCCAAACATGTGCACATTTAACTTCCTGTGCATTTCAGTGTCATTTACTCTCGTTTCTTAATTAGAATTTGATTTCTATGAGGTTTTTTCATTCCTTTTTGCAATTACATAATACAGGCTATAAGGTATTGCAGGCACATAGGGTTTTTTTCAGGTTATCTTCTAGTTGACTTCATTTAGATTTTGAAATCACATTACTGGATTAATTGAAATCTTTTTATCAAATGAGCTTTATTAGAAGTCTGGAATATGTCCTTATAAATGTAGAAGTTTACTGGAATTATTATTTTTTATGTCTTATATAGTTTACAAAATGTCCATTTTTACTGATCACTTAGCATGATTCAGAAACACGCTTTTTGAACTGAAAGTGCAAATTCATCCAGAAACACCAAAAATATAGTCATTATTGCTCTCTTAGTTTGCTATTTTTCAGTTTTTAAAATGAAGCTGCAAAATTCTAATTAATACTTGTCATTATACAGTGGCCTGTCAAGATTTAGAGGATTTGCTCATCATTTACAATCACATAGAGAGGTTTTGCCACTGTCAGAAGTGTCAGTGGATGGACAGTGATGAACACAAATTGCTTGGATGGCACATTCAAGGCTTTATTTGCCTTGTGTAGCAATTGTCAAGCTGTCTTCTTTTTGCTAAGAAAATAGCCCATATTTTAAAAATAGTGATTTTTAACTAGAGTTGCAGCTATTGCTCCTTATTTGTCTTTAACTTCAATTAAAAGAATTATATACAGCTCTTAGTATTGTACTTGCTGCCAGCGTTTTTGTATAGCTAAATGAAGCTTGTAATTGCATTTGGAAGTTGCAATTTATTCTGAGGCAAAATTTTATGAAGATTGTGTTTCTGAAAATTCAACATTTTTATCCCCCTAAATGATCCTTACACTGATGGCACAACTGAATATTGGTGGCAATTTATGTCACCATTTTCAAATATTAAATCTACAAGGATCGGATGTTTAGAACTTGGGTTCTGTTTGCCTGGGTTTTGAAACCACTGAGGATGTGCATGAGGGTGTCTATTTAGAATATGTTTTAAAAGGATTAATGACTCCAAAAAGTGGCTCAAACACTGAACTTCCTTATTTCACTGCTAAATGAGGGCAAGGTGTGGACTGCAGATAGAAATTCTCATTTTGAAGAGTGCTGGAGGTTATTCCCAATGTAACTCTCTTCCCAAAGTACAGATACTTCACTCTTCCTTTTCCTTTAAAATTAGCAGCGTTTTTAAGTTCCCTGGAATGTGTGCTGAATGTGGTATTTCAGCTCCTTAGTAAACAAGCCATTATTCATGTACAAGGAGGAGTTGGAATAATACTTTATCATCTTTCAGCTTCTAGTCTGTGTGGGTTTATTATTTTGGTTTTTGCTCAGCAGGATTAGCCAGAATCCACCTCAAAGTATTCTTGTTCTCAAGAAATTGGCCTTTAATAGTAAAAAAAAAAGGTGAATCTTTATGTTCTGAGAGTGCAGAAATAATTCTTATTTTATGCAAAGTCGTTGTGTACATCAGTGTTTTATTGGGTTGATTCTAAGTTTCTTTGTCTCTTAAGGCATTGCTGCTGGGAAAAATCCCTCTCATAATTATTTTTTGCTCCTTTATCACCCTGTGTGCATTTCCATGACATCTCCTGATTCCCTGGGAGAGGTGTTAACTTCTCCTGTTCCCTAGAACCTCTTACCTGAACTACTTTTCCATTTCTTGCATCCAGGCTTTGATCCCCAGAGGATTTTTGTGTTTCTGAAGGTGACACCCTGCGAGGTGCTGACAGGTTCTGGGCAGCTCCATTTTTCTCCTCTTCCAGAACTGAATAAAATAGATTTCAAAGTAACAATTCCCTGCATATGCTCTCATAAAAAATGTTACAAAATAATGATAAACAGAGAAACAGACTAAGCAGCAGAGTTTATTATAAGGGTGTGTATACAGTTTTTTCCATGTTTTTCCATTGTGACAGATTAACTGATTGAATTTGTGATGCGCTGTAAAATTAGTCAGATTTTGGACTGTTCCTACCTTGTTTGCAATCTTTAAACTAATTCAATTCTAGATAATTCCAAATACGTCAGTTTTATATCTTCCTTTTTATGTCATCAGCTTCTGCAAATTACATCTGCTGGATGTATTTTTATAGAATGCAACTTCTCTGTTAAAAGAAGTGATGTGGATGCAGCAGAAAGCAATAGGTAGATTCCTCTGGTTGGGTATTTTTCAGTTCTCCTCTGTGTATGTGCCATTGAGACAAATGCTGCAACATTACAGAAAGAATGGAGAAAAACATGATTGTATTTATGTTCTGTTTCAAATAGTTTGATGCCTAGATATTGCTCAGAACTCCTCCTGATCTTATTGAGAGATCCTAAATTGTGAACCTTTAAAACACAGTAAAGGCTCAATAAATCTTGTTGTGCAGTTTAAACTATATTTTATGGTGTCTCTAACACAGTGTATGGCCAGGACAAACACACAACTGTGGCACCTGCCTGAAGACCCCAGGGAATATTGTGGGTTTTTAAATATGAAAACTTACTAAAGTATCTTTCTTAGCCCAGTATAGCAGTGAGGAAATGTGGTTTTTTCATCGTATTTTATTTCTTTGTATTCATAGAATCACAGAATGGTTTGGGTTGGAAGGGACCTTAAAGCCCATCCAGTGCCACCCCCTGCCATGGGGCAGAGGCACCTTCCACTGTCCCAGGGTGCTCCAAGCCCCATCCAACCTGGCCTTGGACACTTCCAGGGATGGAGCCAGCCACAGCTTCTCTGGGAATTCCATCCCAGGGCCTCCCCACCCTCACAGGGAGAAATTCCTTCCCAATATCCCATCTAACCCTGCCCCCTGTCAGTGGGATCCCATTCCCCTTGTCCTGTCACTCCACACCCTTGTGAAGAGTCTCTCTCCATCTTTCCTGTAGCTCCTCCAGGTTCTAAAGGCCACAATTGGGTCACCTCGCTTTTCCAGGCCAAACGATCCCAATTGTCCCAGCTTTTCCTCCCAGCAGAGCTGCTCCATCCCTCTGGCCACCTTAGTGCCTCCTCTGGACTCTCTCCAGCAGCTCCTCATCCTTCCTGTGCTGGGGCCTCCAGCTCTTTGCTTGGCTGAGCCTGACCCCTGTGTTGGTACCACGAGTACAGATCCTGCAGTGTAAGTGCTACCCCTGTGCAGCGATATCCCCGATTTGCCTCTGAAAAGGAGCCCTGAAAAGCTGTGGAGTCGCTGAAGAGGGTTTCAAAGTGCAAGTAGTGGATATGTTTTATACATTTTTCCTCGGAAGCTGTATTGTTTCCTAATGGATCTGCAGTCGTTATGCCAACTGCACAGCAGGCTGCTGCATTAGAGGGTTTTACGTTCTGGTGCTCCCTGTGTGCTCTTGCCAGTTGTTGTTTCACTGAGCAGTTCTTTTAAGTGTTTTGTTCTGCCTCAGGTACCCAGGTGTGCCTGGTGGAGCTGTAAAACTGATGCCTGCCCTTGTTTTCGTACAAGGCAGCAAAGCTCATCTCTTAAGATTTCTGCAAAACTCAACTCTTGTCAGCATCTCCTGGTGCTGTGTAATGAGGAACAGCTTAGTTGTCAAGTTTATATAAAGTGCTGATGATCTAATTGAGCTTGAGCTTCTTTGAACCCCTAGCAAAAACAGAATTATGTTGTATATTATTAAACCTGGTACAAGGCCAGGCGTCACTTTCGTTTCAGAATATAAATGCGTTATGTTACAAACATTTAAGGCTTGTGTTTTATTCAGTGCTGCACCGTCATTTTGTGGCAGCAGATGTTTTCCATGGTTTCTGTGGGTTTGGATACTTGACAACAAATGTGCTGAAGGCAAGGTCTGTCAGTGTCAGGGGTTCTCCTGAAAGTCCATCAAGCAGGAAATCCCTGGAGGCCTGGGACAGACATAATGGAGCACTAATACCTGACTCTGACACCTTGCTCAATATGCCTTGTCCAGGTTTTTTTTTTTTAATAAATAGACTAGAAAAGGCAATAAAACACTGTAAAATATTTGCTAATAGAGCTGTTTCTATTTTGGGAAGAGGGAGGACAAACACTTGTCACCACCGCATCCCTTTCCTGGATTCTGCAGAGGGTCTTTGCCTTTAGATTCCTTTGTTTCCTGCCTGTACCCTGAGCTTCCCTGGCTCTGTGGTGGTGTTGTGCATATTTATAGTCACAGACTGCAACTGCAGCTCCTGTTTTTAAACAACCCAGTCACCATAATGGACATATAAAGTCTCAAGGGTTTTTATTGCTCCTGTCATCTCAAGTGCTTTTGAATCCTGATTACAGAGCAATAAAATGTGGTTGGTTGGGTTAATGTGAGTGACAGGGACGGGGACGCCGTGTGAGAAGGTATTGAGTGAACAAATTCATTGATGCGAGGCCGTGAATTTATGGACATTCCGTAACTTTGGAGTATTGATTATATAAGTAAATGTGTAGCCTAAGATTGATGAAGGGAATAAAAGACCTCATATATCATTAATGCATTTGGGAGGTCTAATTGGGGTTGTGCAGGTTTTTATAATGAGCCTTCTGAAAGAAGCGTTGATAAATAAGTTCAGTAAATTTTAATGAAGTCCTCAGCACTATCTATGAAGCTTACTTTGTAATTTAAATCAATACATTAGAAAGAGTACTAATTGTAGAACTTACTGTAGAATTAAATTTTTAATAATTCTTGCTTTCTTGGCTTTTCTTTCTTGGCTTTTATTCCACTTATGCAAATATTGACCTTTGAATTCTCACTGTTGCCTGTGTTTCATTGAGCCTCACTTTGAAGGGGTGAGGGGATGCGTGTGTGTCATCTTTAAGCTTTGGTTGTAATAATTAAAAGGGCAGTGTCAGACATTGGATCATTTGACATTTAACATGGCAAAATGAAAAGGAAATCAGTGATAAAAATCAGTGGGGTTAATTTTAGAACCGTCAGATTTGCAGAGCAGAGAATGCAAACTGGGCTGGCCAGCAGGTGCATGAGTGATGCCTTTCCAGAACCTCCAGAACACAGTTTGTCCCAGTTCTGCACTCTTCGTGAGAGTGTAGGATTGCATTCATGCTGAGCTAATAAATGTTCTTAAAAATTTTAAAGCCTGGATCTCGCAATCTGCTTTGTAGAAGGGATCAGTATCACGGTCAGTGAATGTTTATCTATTACATTCTTCTATGTGGAACAACTGTTGGGATCTGACCTTAATCTGTAGTTAATAGTATGGGATTTAATGCTTATTTTTATTTGCAGTTCAGAGATCCTCTGAATAACTGAAGCCTCATATTATGCAGAGTTCTACATTAATATTTAGTAAAGCAAGCTGCCCTTGATACAGGAGGTTTAGTAACCTAGAGAGACACGAGATGTGCTGATACGTGCACATATTATCCTCTCACTTTCCAGATGTACTTTTTGAAGTGGAAATTATTTGCTTGAGCTCAGTATTGAAATTTCAATTTGGTAGCATGATAAGGTCTCCTGAAGTTTTACATAAAAATATTCTGTCACATAAATAGTTGATGTAATTTAAATTATGCTTGTTATGGCTGCATGTAAGGACAGAGCTACCAACACCCCCTGAAGCATTCACTGGATGCTTGTGAGGAGAAAGTGGCCAATTTCATGGATCATGCAAAAAAAAAATTCTCATTACAAACATCTCTTGTAACAGTAATTGAGAAGCACCAGTGAGAAGATGCAACCTTTGCTTCCCAGGAAGCTCAGAGAATGGCTTCATGCCCTGTGCTTGTGTAAAACATGAATACACCCTGTGAAATAATTCCTATGATTTACCATGGCACACAGTGCTGACCCTGTAAGGAAAAGCCCACAGCACCATTCCTCAGCAAATAGAGTTATGCCAGGCTTAATGATATGGAGATGATTTATTTTCATCCCCTCCCCTCTTGTTTTAGGATATAGTTATCAGTGGAGCAGAAAATTATATACTTTAAATTCATTCTTCTCGGGTAAGCCCTTCTCACTTGGTGTGGGACTTTTCCTGCTGTGTTGTTGTGTGCACAGAAAGCTCAGGTGATGGCTCTGCTGTGTGTACTGTGGTAGGAGAAGCTCTTTGAGCCAAGTTCTGTCTCTAGTTCCCAGTGAGTTTTAGGGTGAATGAATCCTTCCACGGAGGTTGTTTTGTTGTACACAGTTAATTAAATTAAGGCGCTCTCAGAAATCGAATGGCTGATGGGAACAAGGATGATCTTGCTTGAGAAAATGATCAAGAGGTATTTTCTGTTGTGTTATCTGTAAAATTGATAAGAAAATGTTGAGGCTGCTTTTCAGGTTGTGGTTTTCTCTTTTGTTTTTCCTTCCCCTATTGGATCGTATTTTGAAAAAATAGAAGCCTTAATTCAAGCTCTTGTTGCACGGGCAAATTATTTATCCCCAGGGGGAGGCTTAAAACCTGAATAATATCTTCTTCTGTGGTGTCTCTTTCTGCAGTCAGGCATTCATTCTGACCTGATGGCGAGATGCAGGGTAACAGATGCAATCTTTGGAGCAACCAGCCACAGCTTTTGTGTTAACCAGTCAACAGGAAATACCACTGAATTACCGGAGTACAAAACGCATCTGTTGGAAATATGTTTAAATCTTTTGTGAAATAGGATGGGAAAAAACATGCCTGGGCTGGGGAGTGGCTTTGGAAACAGCTGTGCTGAACGAGGGAGCGTGGGCCATGTCAATGAGCTCTTTTCAGAAACCCCAGCAGGCCCAGTTGGAGTTGGGTCCATTGGCTTCTCTCCAGCTCTTCTGGCTCTCTGACTCTTGTGTGAGTGACTTCTGGGCTCTGGGGTTTCTCTCAGCTGAGATCTGCCCCTGTGCAGGTTGCTGGGCGGTAGCCTCTGTGTCTGTGACTTTACAGCAGCTAAAACTTGCTTATAATTCCTGATTTAGCCTCAGCTTGTCTGTGTATGCTGCCTCCTTATTTTTGCAGGAATGCCATCTTAATTTCTGCATTCCGAAGGAAAGCAGGAAGCTACAAATCCACCCTTTAACATTTGCCTAGCCCTCAACTTTGATATTTTATTAATTTGCTTTAATGGCAGAACCCGTGTTGCCATGAGGATGCTTTTGAAGGCTGCATGTCTGCTCTTAGGAACTGATGTCCTGCTGAGTTTTCTGGCAGCCTGTCCTAATTCTGGCGTGTTCCTGACGCAGAGCTCCCAGCCTGATCTCTCCTCCCACCTCACACTCTCTGCAAAGGCACCACAGGCCTCTCTTACCTGTTCCTCACAGCACCAGGGCTTGGCAAAGCCTTGGTGTGGCATTTAAAGTGGGAGCCCTGAATTAGTTGTTAACACGGAATAAAACATCACTTTCTTTCAGACATCTTCGCAATGAAGCCTTCAAAAATTTCAGACTGAAGACAGAAAAAAAAATCTTCCTGCTGATGCACATTTTGGACTTTGGTTTGAGGAGAGGTAGAACACTGGTTATTATTTAACAAGTGTAGTACCTGCATAATGGTTCTAAAATTAGTCAGCTTTAAAATGGTTTTAAATGTGAATTGCATTCAAGTCGAGTTGGGATATGAAAACCTCTCTCTGTAGATCTTTTTGTTAAGTTATTTCGTGATATCAGTTTCCACAAAAATTCTATTGAACAGTGTAAAATATCAAAGCTTGCTCGGCTTCAAAACAGCTGTGTCCAAAATGGGTTCTCTGTTGATGGGAGACTTCAGAATAATGCACTAAACCTCTCTAGAATAATGCACTAAACCAAGGTGTTACTCAAAATTCTGTGTTTCCACATTAGTTTTATGAAAAGAGCCAGTTGTGAAGCTGGTGGGTGATTTTAGGGTCAAAAAAATTGCATTCTGTCTCTTGAGATGATACCAAGATCTCTGATAACACAACTTTTTATTTATAGATTGCTGATATGTTTACAAGACAGGAATTTTTCATCCATCCAGATGTTCTAGTTTTGCTAATTAACCTGTGTCTGCACACCCTTGGGCTGTCTCTTCACACTTAGACCTGCAGATCATAACATGCTTATGGTATTCAAACTAAAAATGTCTCTGGCTTTCCTAAATGTTGTTTTTAGACAACATTTCCGCTCTGCATTTCTGTCATTGATTTAAGGCTCTCTAAAACACTAAAAATGGAATTGCTTTGAGTCTTATTTGTATGTTAGACTGAAATTGCCTCCACCTGTAAAATGAGGATTTTTAGCAGTGCTGGGGTTGCACAGACTGTGTCAGGATCAAGGAGATAAATGTGAGATAAACGTGAGACAGGACTTGTTTTGTTTTTCATCGCTGTGGTACAAAGTCTTGTGCAAAGATGTATTTATGCTTCACGAGCTCCTGGTCCTGAGGAGTGTGAATATTAAAGGGATGAGTCAGAATAAGAACAGAGCCCTGCAGTTCTGAGCTGTGGTGCAGTGATCTGTCTGTACAGTGTTGCTTGAGCAGAGCTTCTCCCCTGTTTGCCCTTGCTCTTGATTCTGCAGAATAAGGGGTGAGTTTTTGCATGGTGGAAATTGTAGTTTTTCAAGCAGAATATTGTAGAGGAGGTCACTGCCTAGAAGCAAATCCAGTTAATTTTGGCTTTCACTGAGGAATTATTTTCATAACTTATTACATCTGAAGAATGAATTATGTTTTCTTCCATTTGGTTTTCTGATGGGGAATGGATTCTCATCTAAACCTCTTCTGCCTTCTCAAACACACTCCATGACTCAAGGGTTGTTTAAATGAGAATAAATGTGTGCTGGGTACCTTTCTCAATGGCTGCTTGCTCCCAAGTAATCTGTTCCCAAGATCATCCATGTGTCTGGCACCAATCCAGTGAAGAGTTTCTGTAAACTGCAATAACCCTGCCCGTGCCAGACCCAAGCTTCTCTCTGCTCCGGTGTTGTCATTTCATCACTCGCTTGGCAGGTGTGAATTTAAATCCTGATTGCAGAGCTTAAATATTTTATGTATTTAGGTTGGGAAGTCAGTGAGCTGCTTCCTCTCTTTTAGTTCATTGCAGGATTTAACTTGAGAAATCCATACAAGTCTGAGATTTTTTGGATATTATTATGGGTACTGATGGTATCTACCCTGGCTTTGTAAAATCCCTCTTTGCAGCTGACAGGTTGTGTGTAAGGGCTGAAGTAGTGAGCACATGTTGAGGTTGGAGTGAGATTTGTACTATATTTCTGCCATTCCGAATCCTCCTCCTAAACTGTGGCACTGTTTTTTGGGTCATGGTTAACACGGTAAAATTTTATCCAGTCATGCTCACAGAATCTTGTTATCATCGCTGAATTCTGCTTCTGGAGAAGAAATGCTTTAAAAGCTTGTTGCAGATGGTGTTCCATCTTGACAGATAATAAGATTAAAACGTGTGACGAGGCATCTCCAGAAAAAACCCGGGATGGTGTTGGGATCCTGTCACAACCTTTGTGGAAGTGACAAACGATGCAGTGAATCGATGTCTTGGCGATTTCGATTCTGGGGGAAACTTGGTACAGCTGTGTCTTAAAAAGCCTGGGAAAACTATTTATAGGAACTAATTTCTGCAGATAGCAACAAATCCAGCATGCTATCACCATCCTTGGGATGTTTCCTTATTTGAAGCTGATGGAATGAAACGGAGATATATTAAAAATACAGCATCCAACAGAGCTATAAACCTTTAGTTCTAGAAGTGTTTTGGCTTCCTGACTTCACTTCTTCCATCCAGGAACACCCTTTGGCCTCTGTTGGAGTCAGGTTTTTTTTCTAGTTTAGCAGCTCTCAGTGATGGGAGAGCACATCATTTCCCCTGGAGATGTGCCTGGTGCCAGCTGCTTCCAAGCAGGCAGAGGGTTCACACTGCAGTGCCTCAGCCTGCCCTTCCCTGCCCTTCCAGCCCGGGACTGAAACCTGTGTGGGCTCATTCTCCTCTCTCCCAGCCTGGAAAGGAATTTGTGCCTGGCAAGAGGTGACCTGCCCTGAGTTTGCGCCATCAGGAACGGGATTCGTGTGAACACAGAGGAGGAGATGAGGAACAGGAATCAGGGAAGGGGCAGAGGGTGAGTGCCAGGAGCTGGGGACCTGCCTGTGAACACAGAGGAGGAGATGAGGAACAGGAATCAGGGAAGGGGCAGAGGGTGAGTGCCAGGAGCTGGGGACCTGCCTGGGCATCCTCTCAGGGTGACAGGAGTGGCTCTGGAGTGTGCCAGCAGCTGGGGTTACACTTCCGTGTCTTCTGTGTTGTTAGAACACTTGGAGAAGGAATGGATTCCAACAAACTGAAGCTTCCACAGAATGCTGCTTTGCATCTATTTGAAAAACTTCAGTTTTATGTTTCGCCACTATTTTTCACTATTGGGATTTTATCCGAAATGAAGCATTTCCTCTAGTCCTTGTTGAGTCTGTAGGAAGGTTGTTTTGTGGGCTTTTTTTCAGTTACTCATTTTTTTTATTAGAGATAGGTGAAATGTAGTTTGCACTATTTAATTTCATTAAAGACTTGTATGCTGGAATTTCCATCAAAAATGAAACTAGTAGCAGGATCTTTGACTCCTGTTATTTTGCCTTGCCACTGTCAGTCACTTTCACATAAACAAAAACTATTTCAGAAATGTATTCTGAAACAATTTTTTAATTCTTTCAATACGAAGTGCCTCAATCTGTTATACTTAGAAATTAATTTATAATGGAATTCCATGCGACCTCCATCTTTTTCCTTAATTTACTATCAGATTGGTTGTCTTACTACACTCAGATCACACTCTGAACTGCAACAGTCAGCTGGTCTGGGCTAAAAATAACCCCTTCCTTGTATACCATGGCATTAGAGCCTTTTATTTACAGATGTATTATAAGGAAGGATGACATCTATGACGTGTAAGGAAAACTCTGGCGCTCTCTGTGTACGTACTGGAGCATGGTTTAATGTGCTACATGGCACTTGCTCCACAGGCTGCACTGCCAGGGCTACCTGGACATGCCTGGGGCAGAAAACATCGGGTTTTGGCACTGTTTGGGGTGGTTTGACCACTGGTGCCCCCAGCCCTCAGGTACTTTGCTGTTATTCCCTGGGGTAAAAATCTGAAAAATGAGCATTATGCTTACAGCCTTTTGGTTCTTACGTGTGCTTAAAACATTTGGGAACTGACTTGAGGGCCCTGCTGGTTTTAGCTTGTCAGGAGAATTCCTCATCCTCAGTGGTTTGAGTGGTCAGCCTTTGGATGCCTTGCACAGGAAGATGTGGAGCAAAGCTCTCCACCTGCCCCAGCCATTAATTATTGCTCTTTAGAAATAATTAACTCAGGGCTGTGGGTGCTGCCAGCCCCATCCTGGCACCAGAGGAGCTCTCCCTGGGCAGTGTTGGTTCTGTGCACACAGCTCTGAACCAGCACTGCCTCTGTGTCATCCCCTGCTTCCTCCTCCTTAGAAATTCCTCTGGGTTATTTGCAGGGTTACATTTCCACTTATAAAATTACAATAGGAATTAAAAAGATGATTTCAAACCTCGTTTCCTTCCTCTTAACGCTCTCAGGGGTGTTGGCTATTGGAAATCATTAAATATTTGACTGAACTAAACGCTCTGAGTATTGTTTGAATACTCCTGACTTTTTTTTCCCTCATGTAAATGTTTTCCTTCCTTTCCCTTTTGTCAGTTATCCTGTAAATAACTTATTCAAATATTGTAAAGCTTTCTTATCCTGAATTTAGTAGTGATGGTAACAAAAGCTGTACATACCCTGAACCTTGCTCTGTGTGACCATATGTAGACTGTTTGAGTGGGAAAAAGATTTTACTTACTCATTTTAAGAAATTGAAAGAAAAGCAGTGCTTGCACACTGGTGTGAATGGAGGAAATTGGGTTTTATTTCTGTATTATCACTCTGTTTGTGGAAGAGTTCTAAGGGTGTGTTCCTGCTGTGAGTTATTTCTCTTTGCCTTAGTCATTTACATAAGCTCCGGTGCAAGGTAGTGAGATACTAAAAAATAAATATTGTCGAAACTCACTTTATCCTCTGATTATGTCAGAAATTTTGTGTTCTCATTTATACTCAATAATAAACCATACTGAGGTAGAATATTGCACAGCTGAAGTTTTTATTCAGTGCTCAAATTTAGGGAATAGACTCACCCATTGTCTTTAAAGTTAAATTGCTTAAACTAAGTGCTGTCATTTCTTACTTTTGTTTTTCAGAACTTATTTATGTTTAAATTATTGTGTAGTTATAGCATTTAAGACTGAAATATGGTGAGGGGGTAGAAGTAGATTATCTTTAAAGTTCCTTAAACCACAAACTATTCTGTGGCTCTGCCATTAATTTGAAATCTTGATGTAATCAAACTCCAGTCACATTAGAAGGAACTTCTGTATTTTCCCCCACCTATTGGAGGTTCTGACATTCTGAAATGTATCAATTTATTTCTTGATTCTTTGTTTTAATTTTAAATAACATCAAAGCCTGAAAATGTTTATAAGTGAAGACTTTCTTCTTTTGTGATTTTGGTGATGAGCTACTGGGGTTTTTTGACAGTGGAATAGTGAGGCATTATTTATATTATGTTATAATATAAATACATTTCTATGTAAATTTATTTTTAATTGTAATTAATTTCCTTTCCTCAATTTAAGTGTAGCAAAAATTTGGGATGAGCGATGCCAAAACCAGTGCTCTCCTCCTTGGATGGCCCAGGCCAGGGAGGTGAGGTGAGGTGTAGCCCTGAAAACCAACCAGCTGTAACATGTTTGATGTATTTTATTTAAGACATTTTCCTTTCCCCATAAAACTAATTAGTCTTTAAACTCCTATATAAAAGAAAATTTCTAAAAATAGCCATAGTGCTCATCCCCCTGACTGCATTTTGTTGAGTATTAGGTATCTCTCCTGGCTGCTCTGTATGATGCTTATTTTTAGGGCCTCTATTAATATCTTCAAAAATATGATGTAAGAAGACTTGAGACAGTGTTAAATTAGAAAACTTAATTACTATCTTTGTAGTTTTCACTGTTAAATACGAGTAGAAATCAATACCAGTGCTTCATACAGGAAGTTTTAAAGGGAGGAAGCTGAAGTACGTGACAGAATTTTTGGTATTTAAAAAAGCTTGAATTTAAATGAAGGGAAGGTGTTGGTGCTCCCTGGCACTTCACTTATGGGTGTATTTTGCATTATTTGTTAATTTATGTAAGAACCTACACAGTCAAAATACAAGTTATTCTGTTTTATTATTATATTTAATAGGAGTTGTCAAATATTGATGAACTAAACACAATAAATGAAGAGGTTTCCAGCCAAGCAGCCTCTGTAGTGCTCTCTGCACATGCAGGATAAAGGTTCTGTAACTATGGTTATTCTCAGCTGTGTCTCCTTGACAGTGTTGCAAAACCCCAAGTCTCTTAGATGATGTGCTCTAGATTTTTTTCATCACATTCTGCCATCCTAAAAAGAAAAAAAAAAAAAGTTAATGGGGAGCTTATTAGCCTCTCATTATTTTAAACAGAAATTCTGAAAGTTTGGCTCTCTCAGCAGCAGCAATTTGAGAATGATAAATCACCAAATCACCTTTCTGATGGCAGCAGCTCATTTCCATCCTGTAGTTTTCTGCTTTTGTTACGGCAGGGCTCTGACTGGTGGGACTGGTTGACAGATCCTGAAGGTTCATTTTCACTGAACATTGAAGGCAGCTGCTGTACATTAAAAATCCAGCCTTTTATTTCAGCACTGATGAGCTTTTATTTTCTGCCCTGCACCTTTTCCTTTTCCACTTCCAGGGCTGCCAGTGACATTTTTATCTCCGACGTGCTTGGATCTGGTGCCAGTGATTGTGTGTTAATTCGAGGACAAATAAGCCTAAACTTGTTGTTAATAAGTTTAGGATGGAAATTGCTGATCTGCTGGCTGCTGGGAAGCAGTTGTCCAGGAATAGCTTTGTGAAGAGATTAGCAGACCAAGAAACCAAGTGATTTCAATATGACCTTCCAAAAAAAAAAGGTCATGGTTGCCAGCAGGAGCAAAGAGCTGGATTCAATTACCCTTGGAGGTTCTTCTCAGTCCTCTGTTCCTAATTAAGCAGGATTTTGCTCTATTCAGCTAATAAGTTAATACTGAACTTGTAAGTGCTGATGATACGAGATAGAAAAAAATTAATTGTAATTAAATTCCTATTAATATAATGTACAGAAGCTGTTATATTAGTGAAAATGTAAAACTATGATGATATGAAGACAAGCATGAGCTCTGAGGTTTTTACCAGATTTTGTATATTTTACCTCCTTCCAGGCTGTCACTGTGTCAAAATGTGCTTTGGAGGGTTTGTTGTTTTTTTTTTTTTTTTTAATATGATGCATTTCAGTAATCTCCTTGTAATCCCATGATAAACTGCTTAGTTTGATGGAGAATGTTAGATATTATTAGCAAAATAGTTGGCCCCTGTGAAATCAGTTTCATTTTATGATATGCTTTCAAAGGATGTACCCTTCACAGCTGTGTGGCTATCCTTGCATTAACCTAATCAACCTCTTTTGGAGAAAGGAGGTATGTCCTGGATTAAATTCTTAAAATCAGGCCATTGGGAACAATACTGGACAATCTGCGTGATTTTAGAATGTTTACTCCTTTTATTTGTGTTCTGCTTTCTGATAAACATTTCTTGTTTATGTAATTTTACTTTTCCTTTTGTTGTTGTTGTCTTGCTGGGTAGACTTTTTCTGGAAGGATTGCACTGGTTATTAAGAGAATTTAACAGCCTTGTAGGCAGGTAAAAGCTGCATATATTTGTCTCCTTCCTGATTGCTTTCAGGTCTTCTAAGCAAGATAAGTACTTCCCTTAATTTGTAGGACAATTTGGGGCATAAATGTGTCATAAGCTTGTTAAAAACACGTACAGAAGGTGTTGAAAGTCCCTATTTGAAGTAATTTCATATTCATTAGAATACAGCATGCTCCTTAATTCAGCTTTGATGTTTTCTTGCTGATTTTTTTCCAGTCCTTTCATTTTCATGTGCCAAATAGACCTAAAATGAGCATATTCCCCTAGGTATAAAGAAAGGAGTGCTCTCATTGCTAAATTATAGATGTGGGGGGAGGGAGGAGAGTGGTTGTTTGAAGATCCTCTTATTTGTGCAAAAAACCACAGATAAGATTTAAACAGTTTGCTGGAGCTTCCCTCCCAGTCTTATTTCCTTGCTTCAAGGAATAAATATATTTTTTTAAAAGCTCTGTATTTAGGGAGGTGCAGACACTCCCATCCTTTAGGTACTCTGCTGTTTTTAAAATATTTAGATAATGTGGTATTCGGGAAAAAAAAAAATTCCCTGTATCTTCTCCAGCACTGAAAGGGAGATTTCAGGGGAAAAAAAGTGAACTACCTGGATACAAACTGCTTTCCTTGACTCCGTTTATAAATTGCACACCTTGTTGGCTTCGGGCAAGGTATTGAATTTTACTTACCTGCAGTAAAGTGTCTGCACTAATGGAAGATTTGGCAGCAATTTGCAGCAGAGCTACAGCATCACTTGTGCTCAAGTTCTCCTGTGCAGGATTGGGTTTGAGTGCTTACCTTGAGTGCTTACCCTGTACTTCAGGTATTTCAGAGAAACTCAACCTAAACGAGGATTTAACCCAAATTACAGCGTCAAGCCTTTGCTCTCAGTAGCTGAGGTAGATTGATTCCAAGGTTGCCCTATTTTTAGGTTTATAAGCCTAATGAGTGAGGTCCTAGAGAATCTCAAGCTTTATGTAACCCTGATGTTTGGCTCTGTTTGTGGGGCTCCTGGGAATATGCCTGGTGCTTTTTATAAGCAGCTTGCCTCCCTGTAATGGATAGCTGAGATAAATCTTGTTCCTAGAGCGAGCCTGATATTGATGATGACACAAGTGTATGAACAGGAGCTCAACTAAAAATCCATTTTAATTTCAGACCCCATTAGTGATGCAGAGAGAAATCATTATTTGTTAAACAGAAAATAAGGACTGATACCTTGCTGAACCGTTTGTGTTTCAAACCCGAAAGTCAGTGTAATAAAACACAAACATGTTGATTGATCTTTCTCTTTTTTTGTTATTTCTTTAGCTTGTTTGAAAAATGAACTGGGGGAAAAAAAATGAGTAGACTGAGGTGAAAATAAGAAAATGTACTGTGACATGAGATGGGGAGCTCAGAGGGTGATTTGTTTCTTTGTTCAAGCTACTCATGTAGTTGCATAAACATAGTTGTGTTTGGAGCTTGAAATAAGTACTGATCAACTGGTCAGGAAAGTGTCAGTGATCTAAAACAATTCTCAGAAGGTTTTAATGTTCTGCAAAGATTTATTCCTTGCCTAATTGAAGACCTCTGTGTTGTGTTGCTTCTTTAAATAATCAGCATTATGTGCAACATCTGTGTAGATTTCTCTTGTCCTGTCAGGCTTTTCTGAGAAATATTGACCAAATATTTGGTCTCAGTGTTTGGTTGGTTTTTTTTTGTTTGTTTTTTTTTTTTTAATTCCTGCTGTACTTGTTTAATTTAAAAAAGTATAGCATTGGCTTTTCAAGCTATTGAGATAAAATGGAAGCATTGTATCTGAAGTAACTGTTTCTCATTGCTTGGAACAGTCTTAACTAACAGTATCCGAAACAGTTGAACCCAAACTCTTTTCTGGCCTAGCAGAAGTCCTCAAACTGGGAGCAGTCTAAATGACAGCAGGACATTTCAGGAAGTCAAGTTCCCATTAAGATGCTTTGGATCATGTAACTGACCCCCAGTTTTCCCTTATCTCTCATTTTTTTTCCCTTGAGAGAAAAAGGGAAAAAAAGATTTTTTTTTCCCTCTCCCTCTCAATAATCTCACTTCTTGTTGGCTTCCAGAACATCTGGTTTCTTTTAGGTTCACATTGCACAGCTTTTCGTTCACTGCTCAATTCTGGGTACTGAACTCCAGTGTGCAAGACACCGACCACTGTGGGATCCAGAAAATGGATTTGCTGTGTCCCTGACAGCAAGGTTACCAGAAGTCCCACTCTTACATGGAATTCCTTGTTGGCTGAGAGTTTGGGAACACATGGAATCAATTCCATGCTGTCCTCATTGAGCCTTGGGGAGGTGTTGCAGTGACTGCAAACAGTGGAAGTACCCAAGGTTTAAACTGCTGCAGCCAATAAATTCAGGGTGACACAGGGCTCGGCAGCCAAGTCTTTGTGCAGTCTCTCAAGTGGGTTTTAAAACTTAAACCCAGTTACCCTCCTCTGCAGAAACAAATATGGTGCTTCCTGAGCTTGCTACTTCAAAGGTATTGAATTTGGTGTTGCTGCAGTCACTTAAATATGTCCTAAAAGGTGTATTTTGTTCAGGTTCCTTGGTTGTGAGTTACCACAATCAATCATGGTAGCACTGACAATATTCAGATGTATTAATTTCCCTGATATATTTTTCTAGCACAATTAAGACCTTTCTTTGAAGACATAAGTATGAAAATCTGGAAACAGCAGGATGCTGTCACGTGTACTTTTTTAATTGCAGGCAGTTTTTCCTTTTTTTATTTTGAAAAGAAAATAATTGCTGTCTTTTTCATGTGGTTCTCTTGTCAAGAATATGGTCTGTGTCCTTATGGGTACATCAGGCAATGGTACTGTCTTATGAATGTTTTTGTAGGTTTTTTTATGCTTGAATTACAACTCTATATTTTTCGTCCCCCAGTGTCTCTTAAGTGTAAATGTTGTGGTGAAATAATGGGATCAGGGACAAAAGCAAACAAGACAATTATGTTGCTTGCAGCTACATCAGGCCGTGGCATGCTTGGCTGGAATGTCAGTAATACATAAAGTAACATGTAATGACACTTTTTATGTGTGGAAGTTGTATAGAAATCTGTGTGGAATGAAAATAAATCTTTCTGCTGTTGGTGTTGCAGTATCATTGCCTCAGCCTTCTGATGGTTCTGGCTTTGTCAGAGTTCAAAGAATTCGTCTTTCTGAGCTGGCTGAAGCAGTGTGATTGTGCTCTGGAGATATTTCTAAGTTTAAGTTTTGGCAGCTCTTGCAAGTGCTGGGTGTGGGACTGTTTAGAGCAGCTTATGGGTTTAGAGCAGCTTAAGCCCATGGCTTATGGGTGACACCCTACTCTGGTTCTCACTAATGACAGAAATTTATAAGTCAAAACTGAGGCCAATAATGAGGATAAAAGGCAGCATTCCTGTGTTAGCTGAGAGGTGTTGGTGCCCCAAACCAGGCTGGTGCCCTGCTAGTGGTTAAATATGTATTAGACCTCTGACCCTGCTGCTCAGAGGTTTAGCAACCTCTTCCTTGGTCCAGATGTTGGTGGAGATAACGCACCCCAGCATTCTGCAATCAGCTGCAGCAGTATGAGCTCTTCACTTTATCCAGACACTAATTTTTTCTAGCATTTTTAGACATTTTATGCACTGACACAGGCAGTGCTGATGCACCCTGGTAAGGGAGATGGTGAATGATCTAAGATTACAACTGAACTGTATTATTGTGCTCTTGCCATCATGTCTAATTAACAGATAAGCAAGTGGTACAGGCAGCACTGTCAGCAGAAGCTCAAGATTAAGCTTTTATCTAACTCTTTGCATTATTTGTGAACATCAGTCAATGGTAGAGTTGCAGTGGGTGGTAATGAAAGTAGAACATGACATTTCTTTCCTTTCCCCATCTAATAATCTGACCTTTTGCATCACTCTTCTCTAAAGCAGCTGGGTATTTTGAGAGTAAACTGTTTTCCCCCACCCCCACCTTTCACTTTTCCATGTGAAATGGAACAGAAATGCAGATAAGTGGAGGTGGAAGGGACCTCTGGAAGTTGTTTGGTCAACCTCTACCTTGAATCAGCTTTGAAATTTTGTTGGTTTGCTTGAAATCCTGTCTGGTTGGAGTCGGGATATCCCCAAAGGCAGAGCATCCCTGTTCTGGTGTTTGACCTCCTTCATCAGGAAATTATTTTTTGTAGTGTCTTGTTGGAATTTCCCCTCCTGCATCTCGTGCCTCAGGCCGAGTCACTTTGCTGCCAGACGCTGGCCCAGTCTAATCCTACTGCTTCCCTTCCAGTAAAACCAGTCTGGCACTGAGGGTCACTGGTGGTCCCATGGGTTAAGCTGGACCTGGAATTGATGCAGGGCCCCTGTTCAGTTCCATGGCAAAGTTCATGATCCCAGTGCTGGGCTTTGCTCGTGTCCTGGGTGGGTGTGAAAACACAGGGCCCAGTCCCGAGGAAATGGTTTGTTACAAGGATGTGTTCATGATTGGGACTTCTATTGCCTCTCCAGATCCAGATATATGGTCAAGCAAGCAACCAGTATTATTTCCTGCATGATGTGCCTGGGGAAAAAAAAAACCACTCCAGAAATATCTATTAGTCCTACCCATGTTTATCTATGTAAACAAACTTTAAAGCTTTTTTGCATTCCTCATGACCTTTCTGATTTCTTTTTACCTCGTGTTTTCAATTTTTTTCTTATAAAGACATTATTTTAATTTATTTATTTGTTCTTTGTTGTGCTAAAGGAAGGAATTTTTTTTTTCTGTAGGCCTCTGTGACTTTCTAATGGCAGAATGCAAGAAGTAATTTTTATTAAAGAGACTTGTAGTTTGCTTGAAAATTTTTGTGGCTTCTACCTGTGTCTTGGATGTCCTGTGAGCTGTGCCTTTCTTTATAACCCAAGCAGGGATATGACACAATATTCTGGGTTACATGTCCTGTGTGTTCCCCACCACCCCTCCTGCTTGTGTTGCGTTATTAATCTCAAGGAAAATTCAGAGTTTGCGGGGTTTTTGGTGTTGGCCCAGCGATTGAATTTTGTTGGGCTGTTGAGAAGAACATGATATCCTTTGGCCACTTGTTTCCAGTTGAAATGAAGCAGTGGGGTTTAGCTAGAAATGTATTTTCCATATGAAAGAAAGAATTTTTTAGGAGATAGAATAAGCAAACTGTTAAAAAATGACGGAACTGTTACAAAGGTGTCAAATTTCTGGTTTATCATGAGAATTTCGTTATCTGAAAACTTTAGGCGAAAGATGTAGTAAATCTGTGGCCTCTCTGTATTAGATCTGTGACAGAAGTGTGTTGGCAGTGTCTCCTTTTGCATTAGCGGGCATCATTTTCTATGAAGTTGAACAGAAAATATCCTGGGAGATAACACTGAGCCAAGGCTGGAGCTTTAGGCTGCTGTTTGATTAAAAACACCCCCCAGGCTGCTCTTGCAGCCCCACCTGTATTCCTGGGAGCTGCTTCTCTGTGCAGCCTGTTCTGAGAACATCCCCCCATAGCTGCTCACTCGTACACTGAATTTCAGAGTGCAAAAGTCCTTTTGCATTCAACATCAGAATTTCTCTCCTGCAATGCACGAGGTGGGGAAGACAAAGGAGCTCTCACTGCTTGTAGCTCAGATGACTCATGGCTCAGTATGTGGGTTCAAAATGCTCGGCAGAGACGCTGTCTTTGGTGGATCCATTAAAAATACAGGTTTATGATTAAAACTTTATTCAGTCATCTCCAAGAAATGGCAGAATTTTCAGATGCAATTAGAGCGCAAGCTCATATTCTTTTGTTCATATTTGTTTCTTGGATCAAGATTTCGATAAATTCACTTCTCTCCCTTCTCTCCTGCGTTTTTCTAAAGAGTCTCATTGCTTCCACTCACCTCAGACCTCACAGTGCACAGTGTCAGCTGGGATTTTTGTTGCCCTGAATAATCAATACAAACTGCATTTGCTAAATTATTTCTTTAATGAAATTAGATGCACATTCTTTCCAGCTCTTGTACATGAGCTTGGAGCAATACACTGAAGCTGAACTTAGTAGGAACTGCAAGTAATGAAACTTGTTCACACTTCCCAGGTACAAGGTACTTAAGACAATTTTTTTTCTTTTGTCTTTATGGTTACAAATCTGTGGTTAAAAGTTTGGGGTTTTTTAGCTAAAGAGTAGCAGAATCTTTCCTTAAGAGAAAGAAATTATTCTCTCTGCTCTTCCCCAGTTCTTTAATCATGTTTGGCAAGGAATGCCTGTATGTTGCCCAAATTACCCTTAAATATTAAGCTGACTCAATTTTAAGGCAGCCCAAACTTGAATAGCCATCCTTATTTTTTGTATGGTCTAAAAAGCATGGGAAGGGGCTGCCCAGGGAGGTGGAGGAGTCCCTGGAGGGGTCCAAGGATTGCCTGGATGTGGCACTCAGGGCTCTGGGCTGGGTGACAAGGTTGGGATTGGTCACCGGTTGCACTCCGTGGTCTTGGAGGGCTTTTCCAACCTCAGTGGTTCTGTGATGCTGTTGTTACCTTCAGTGCAGAGACGTGGTTTTGCCCATTCACAGCTGCTTTTCTCCTTTTTAAAAAAAGTTACTGTAGCAGCAGTCGTTTGCCTCCTTGCATTCAACAGGAATAATTCCATTTTGTGTCTAGTAGGCATTTGTGTAAGAAAGCTTTGGCTTAGTAAGTATTCAAAAGGATGTAATTATCCATTGTTATTAATTTATTGATATTAATATTTAATTGAATTTCATAATTTAAAAGTCTTAGCTGTCCTATGATCAATCTGACAACATTTAAACTTTTTCCTGCTTGATTTTCCTTTTAGTACATTCCAACTAACCTTTAGGATTAATTGGTAGTGAAAAAATAGTTCTCGTGTAGCTTAGCAGATGACTTTGCACATGTGTGTGTGTCTTCCTGGTTCCACCCTTTCCATTTCTTTTGATATCTAAACAACTCTGAATGTAAAGTTGTCTTTTTTTTTAATTTAAGAATACACAATGCTGTGGCTTCTGCTTTCTGCAAAGGTGACCTTTCAGTCCACCATCAAATTAGAAGCTTCTTTTGGTTTCATTTTTGAAAATATAAAGTAGAGACAAAAAGTCTTCTTAACAAGCAGAGTAGATTGTGTGATGGGATAACTTCAGTGGTAATGACCACTGGAGATGTAGTTGAAGTTAGTGTTGGAATTAGATGTACTAGAGGATAATATTCTCTGGCACAAATCTACCAGTAGAATTCTGGCGAAGTTCTCTGCCTGTTTGTCAGCAGATTTTTGCTGCATGTTGACTGTAACCAAATTGCACTGTATAAATCCCCAGAAGGTTCTTTATCATGGAGTACAAATACTCCTCAGTATTAAAGATATGCATATTCAGAAACTGTATCCTCTTGGTTCTTGTTATATTGAGCTAAAAGCCTTGGCAGAACTATTTCTAGAAAATTCCCATTACTGGGTTTCGGATATGGACTTGCTGCTCACTTACAGCTCTCTTTAATGACAAACACTACTTGGAAATGGCTTAATTGGATTGTCTGCTTAATAGCATTAGGGTTGTTGTGCTGGTTTAGCTGAGCTCTAATGGCCCTTTGCTGGTTAAGAGATCAGTAAAGCAGCAGAATGCAAAGAAACTCTAGATTTGAGAGAAGAGTCTTGGCCCCTCAGAGAGCTGCTGCCCCTGAAAGAAAAGGAGGGGGCTGCTGAAACAATTGCTGAGTATATTTGCTCTGTTGTTTGACTCAGTTCAGTGGGAATGCTTTATCACTCCTTCAGAACTGGTTCAACAACTGCACAGTTCAGGTTCTGGTCAGCCCTGAGCTTTGGCACAGACAGCTGTGGCAGCACAGAGAAGATTTTTTGGTTCTGTTTGCAGTCTTGGTCCTACAGCTTTAAAAGGGGATCTCTCAGACCATCCCAAACCCCTGGGAAGTGTGAGAATAAACTTCTTGGTGCTTTTTGACACTTTCCGCAAGTAATTTCTGAAAATACAAATTTTACCAAAGCCTTCATGTCTGGAGAGGAGAATCAAAGGAATAAATAGCCAAGTGTCCTGGTGGAGAGAAGGGTTAAATGAATTTTATAGGCCATGGCTTGTGGACATTCTTTATTGAGCAAAAGACCATGGATTTAGTTTGTGTGGGGACTTGTGTTGTTTAAGATTTCTTCTGGCTCTCGGGGAGTTTTTGCAAATTGTTTGAGATGTCTCGTTCCCCATTAGCTCAGTGTCCAGAGGATGCTTCATTGGTCCTGCTCTTTAATATGATTATAGGAGACTTCTTGGGCTTATAAAATACTCCTTTGTTACAAGTATATAATACATATTTAACAAAATTCCAAGAAGCAGATGGCTAATTAGATAGCTTGGTGATGCTAAGCTGATCATATGTTCTAGCTCTAAATAAAAATTTAACAAAGCTTCATTTGAATATTTTAAACAGACTTACATAATGTTTTCAAGTTAGTATTAAGTAAGGTGAATGCTGTTGGGATTGTCCACATTGATGTGAAAAGACATCAGAATTCTGTTCCCTATTGGGTTTGGGTTATCTGGTGTTTGACTGCGATTCTCTTTCTTGAGGCAACACAAAATAAAGGGGGTTTGTGGTTATTTCACTCTGTGCATTTTTTCATAACCACATCCAAAGTGAAATCAGAAAAATACTAAATATACATGGAAAACTTCATTACTTTTAGTAACACTTATACCTTGATGATGACATTCTAAGGCATTATATCATTAGAATAACTTCTTTTTGTGTGGTGTCTTTCTGACTGTATGCCAGGTTGTTTTCACAGTTAAACTCAGGAAAAGAAAATACTACAAGAAAGTTATGAATAAAAACACTTAGAAAATTATAAGGGAGGGAGGAAAAAAGGGATTACAAAACTGTTTGAAATTCTTATTTGAAAGTAAATTGAATAAGTGAAATTCACTATGGAAATTTAGGGAAGACAAATATTTCCCAACAGTGAGTGTGTTGTGGAAAAGATGAAGTCGTATAAGAGATGTGTGTAAAAGGGGAGAAACAAAATCCAGTTAGGTAAGTAGGGAAAAGGAATTCTAAAAGTAATGACAGGCAGCTTTGTAATTGGATCTGGGAGTGGAGAGGACATTCAATTGCTCATAAGCTTGTTCTGAAGAATTTTGTTTCCTGAGACTGATCATATTATATGGTGCCATAGCTGACTACTTGGATTAAATCCTATTGCATTTGTTACAAAGGTGAACTGAGAACACTTCCTACACAGCATCACGGGCCACAAGAGTAGTTTTTTATGGAGGCCAGAATCTTGGGAAGGTTTTCTCATATATTTGGTGTGAAGAATTCAGCAAAAGTTCTCCTCCCTTTCCCCTTCCTCCTTTTCATGATCGCGCCTTTTCTTTTCAGTCTCAAGCTTGATAAGCGAAATGAAAGTGGTGATTTGCATTGTTTCCAGTCTGTGCAGAGGCAAAAAGTATAAAATACTTGATAATATCTCTGTGTTCTTTCGCCTGATGTGCAGTTTTTAAAGGCTTTTTGCAAGACAAATTAAAATTTAGACTTGTAAGATGACCTCAGAACAAAACCAAGTCACTGTTTCCTTGCAATCCAGTCGCTCGTCTGCTTCTCCACTGAAGATTTTCTAAGTTCCAGCCTCAAAAGAAGGGAACGCTGCTGGCAGACAAATTAGTGCTGTGTTAACATTTTGGATTTTATTTAAAGTAGTCTGTCTAGGCCGGGTCAGGAGCGTTATTTGCAATAACCTCCCAGCCTTGATTTTTGGTGCCGGGTGACTGAACAGGGCTGCTGCCATCCCATACACTGGGACATGGCTTGGCTCTTCTGAACCACACATGAGGAGAGGGAGAACATATTTGCCTCTCTCTTTTAATTGATTTCCTCTATCCCTCTCCAACAAGCTGTCAGATTGAAATGTTTGCCCCAGTTTTCTTTGTCATATGTAGAGGTAGTGGGTTGGTTATTCAAAGCTGGCAGGAATCAGCAGATATTCTGCCAATAAGGAGAATTCAGATGCCATAGATGCCTTAGAATATTGGGGAAAGCAGTGGGATTCATGCTCTGAATTGCATTTAGAGGGCTGTCACCACCCAAGTACTTGGACACTGAAGAGTTGTTTTCCCATATGGAACTTCCACTGTATTATTCTCTGTAAGTGTTAAGCCAGTGGTTCTGTAACATTTCCTAATTCAGTTGTAGTTCTGTAATTCACTGAATTTGGTTTTAGCTATCATCTAGAAATGATTGAAAAAAAAAATTCCCTTACCATTCGAAAAGACTCCTGTATCCTAATTTTACATGAACTCAGCACTGGTATTTTTGCACAGAAGAACAGATTGGAGTTAGAGGAATAACGTGAGTCCACACAAAACAGACAAGATTGGCTCAGCACTGATTCCTATTTGCTCCTGCTACCTTGGAAACAAAGGATGGCATGACAACAAAAGCAATTCAGAAAGAAAGGTTAAATCTCCAAAACATTTGAAATGTATTCTTGTGGGGAAACTCTTCCTTCATGTTTCAGGATGGATTTTCAAGTTTTAGTGTACGTAGGTAACAATTGTCTGCTTCTCTGAACCTCATCTTAGGCTGAAATAAAGACTTCCAGCTAAAAATATAAAGAGCTGGTTTTAATGTATCAATACTTGAAATATTAAATTTGAAGAACAAAAAAAAAGAAGGTGTGAGGTCTATCTGCAGCTAAAAAAAAGTTTTATTCTGAGCCATTCGAGTTTGGGGTTTTTTTATATTTTTGGTCAAAAACTTTCTAAAACCAAGTGTTTCTTGTATGGATGGAATTAAAGGTAGGGGCCATAAAGATTCGGGGTTGCAGTCCAGCAGTGTTCTTAGCTAAGCTGCTGCACTTCTTCTTGGCCCTGCAGTGCTCTGAGGTCAGCATGGCACAGCTGAGGATCACACAGCTCGTGCTGCACCTGGAGAGGGGTTCTGGAAATTGTGCTCATCCTTCTGGTCCTTCTGTGTCCTGAGGGGCCTCCTCACTGGAGCTGGGGACAGCAACCCCCATACCCTGGCCATGAGCATACCATTAAAGTTCTTTGAAATGTTTGGGGGTTTTTTTTAATTACTATTTTCTTTTTTTTACTTGTACTGCACCCCATTTTATTGTTCAGATCTCTGTTCTGCAATTGTCTGCCATGATTTTCCAAATAACCAATTCATCCAGGGTAAGGATACCAAAGACAAATGTCAATATATGTCAAAAGTCAAATGCCTGAGCTCATATTCAGAATGGGTTCTCTGTAGAAGGGAACAGCATCATAGCTTTCAAGAAAAATGGAATTTTAAATATTTCTTTTTATAAGAAGTTCACTTGCATAGGTGCAAGCTCCCTAGTTTGTTCACACTCTGGTTTGCTGTTTGGTTGGGTCATTCAAAGGCTATGCCAAAAGAGGAAAGAAAGGAGGTATTTATGTTTTGAATAAACAGTTCTGGTGTGCTTTGAAGGTCTCTTTATTCATGCTGAGGCAGCAGCGAGGTGAACAAACAGTGTTTGCTTCCCTTTTCAGCTCATCATCCAGAAGGGCTTTTCTTATTTGGTTGGACTCTTTCAGTGCAGTCACCCAGCAACTTCCAAGGGCTTTTGATTCAGACATTAATCTCTAAATGCAAAACCAGACAGGAAACAAGGGTCCTCAGAAAACCTAAACTGAAAAACTCTGAGTCCTGAATTTCCACTGAAACTCAGGAACGAGCCATTAGAATTGTACTTTAATTCTTAAATACACATTTCCAATAAGGACCAAAAACTTTAAGATTTTCTTTAAAAGCCATTTGCGAATTACCACACTACCAAACATAGTTTGGGAACCATGCACATGTTACAGCATTACATCTCTCCGTGTGTCCACATTTTTTACAAATTAGGGTAATCTAATACTAAAATACAAGTTTGAACCTCCCAAATTGAAGGTAGAAAAAAGTTTCCAGCAGGAAACCCTTGCATTAGTTTGATTCCCATTTTAACAACTACATCTTCATACTCCAGCAAGCTTTTCTGCAACTGTCAAAAGGAAATTTTCTTTTTATTGCCACACAGGAGTGAAGTACTATAATTCAAAAGACAAAATGTATTCCAAGTCGATTTCAGCAGACCTCAACCTATATTTAGAAACTGAAAGGAAAGAAAGGGCAAAGAATGTCAAAAGTTTAAACAGAAAATGTAGGAATTATTGTGGTACATAGGGTCTCTCCTGGAACTGGCACAAGCTGAGCTCCACCAATAGTTCATTTTAAAATTTAGTAATGATCATCACTTGGGTGGTTTAGTCAGGAATTATTTTTACAAACACAGTAAATGTGTCTGTTCTGTCCATTTGTCCATATTTGGGAACACTTGAATGTTCCTTCTCTAAAGTAATATAATATACATGATAGAAAAGGGCATTTGTTACCTTTTAGGTATAAATGGGAAACTTTGAATGGCTAAAGGAAATGAGACAAAATTTTCTTTAACTCCCGCAGTTTTCATCGAGGCATTTCTAATCTAAAGGGCTCCCAGTGCAAGGAGCTTTTATTTGTCTTCGTGGCTGTACCTGTCACAGCAACTTGGCATTTTGCAGGGCACCAATAATGGAAATGGCATTCTGCTGGAATCTGTCTGCCCCACGCAGCAGGAGCATCCAGGGCTTTGAGTCCATCGCTTCAAATGCTTTTTTGCTGTTTTAAAATTAAACCCACACGCCCTGGACTAACGTTAAACTGTTTGGGGTTTTTCCCTCGCTGCATTTGGGGAGACGACAGTGGTTTCATTCTCTCAGCCAGCAAAATTCACCTTATTAATGTCCTCTGTAAAGTGATGACTTCGTGGTCAGAACTTGGAAAATGCTTGAAATGTCTCTCAGTAAAAGTTGTAATAGTTCTGTTCCCTCAGATCACTGAAATGTTTCACATATCTGTGAAAAGGGAGAAACCTCAAGAGTCGTTTCAGCCTGTTCTCCCTGATACTGAGCTACACCATAAATATCCTTTAGTTATTTGGATCTCTTTGTAGGCCTTTCTTTTCTTACTCAACTATTGAAGCATTCAAACTTCACATATTTCTGATGGAACTTCTCTAGAATGATGTTTAGAACAAGTTTTTTACTGGAAAATTACTGGAAAAAAATGTTCATTTCAATCTACAGCAGAAATTAGTTAAGGAGGGGACTATATTAGTCATGAATACCAACCATATTTTACAGAAAACCTCCTTTTTTTAAAAAATAATTTTTGGCATGCATTTCTTCACAGTGCTTCCCATTGTAATTGTTCTGTTAAAATGCCGTTTTATTAGACCTAAATCAAGAATTGTTTGAAAACATCTTTCCTACGTAGCACCTAGAATCTGGCTTTAAATTGCTGCTTACAAACTTCCTGCTGCCTGACATTGAACTGAGGTGAGGGAAAATCCTGCATCCAGACAGATGCATGGCAGGACAGAGCTGTCAGCAGAAGTCATCACTGGACTGAATTAAATGATGAGATTTATACTGGCATGTAACCACCAGGAAGGCTCCTCATGTTTTGGTTACAGATCTTGTTTATGTTTTCCCTGGATCATTCTTAAAACTGATTTATTACAGGAGAAAATTCTGTTCAGAGCTCATCTTAATAGTTTGAAAATTCAGCTTAGGAAGAGAGAAAACTCCTGAAAAAAATAGAAATATGGAACCTTCTCTAGTCTAAATGTCCTGTTATACCCTGATATAAAAAGAGCTGTGATCAGCCACACCAAGGAGAGATTTTCTGCCTGAATGTATTCATTTTAGAGGAAAATGGTAAGGGAAAAACGAATACATTTCTGAGAATGTGGTAAGGGAAAAATTACAAACATGAAGAGGCAAAGGATGGTAGTAGTCATATTTTTCCAGGAAATTACTTAAACTGGTGTGAAAGAGGATCATTCATGATGGGACTCGGGTGAAGGGAAATACACAACTCTATATTCTGCAGTCAAATTCTTTTTCAGGCTGTCGAGGGCCATGAATGAAACATTCATACTTTGAATGAACATGTTGTCCCTGAAGACAGTCATGTTTTGAGCAGAATAAAAATAGTAGTTGAAAGAATGGAAAAGAGTATTAAGTGCGTTAAGCAAAGGAACAAAAATTTCATGTTACAGAGCAGAGCTGATTGCAAGTTTTTGTTATAATACAGCTTTGGGAGGCTTTTTTGTTGCGTTGTCTGTGTGCATGAATGTGCTGGAACAGGCCCATAAAGTCCTAAAAATGAATATTTTGGCAGCCAAGTCACTCTGGTCCCACAAAGCAAGCTCTGAGGGAGGATAATTTCTGCACCTCAGGCTGAGGTGAGCTGTTTTTCCATCCTCATGGCTCTGGGTTCTTCTTCCCTGTGCTGCCCAGATTGTGCAACAGTAAAGTCCTCGTGCTTTCTTTTCGTTTGGAGACCTGGGAGAGTTTTTAAAAGTAGTTTTCAATTACTGTTTCTGTTGGGCATTACAGAGAGAAGGGATTGGAATAAGAGGTTAACGTTATGACCTGCTGATTGCTTTTTGTATAAAAGCCTATTATTCAAACTGGAAATTCCTCAGGGACAGAAGTACTCAGTAAGTGACCCACGATACACAGTGTACACTGGACCTCTCTTATCTTCATGATACAAATGATGTATTAATAGTTTAAATGATTAAAACAAAATTACGTTAGCAGGAAGTAATCAGTGAAATGCATCCTCGCTTAAATCTGCTAAACCTACTGATACTTTTTTGGCTTTTAGTGCTCACTGATGCAGCAGTGTAAATTTGATGCAGCATGCAGTCCAAAAGCCTCTTAGGCTCTTTTAATCTTAAAACCATGAAATGATGCAACTGGCCAATGTGTTGCTTCAATTGAGGGACAGGTTCCTTGCTATAAATGAAGACCTATCACATGAACACAGATTTCCACTTGGAAATTCAAATTTCTTACCAGTTAATCCAAAAATTGCATTGCTAATGTGGGTAGTGGCAGGCTGCTCTCAGGGTTTGCCCAGCCATACAAGGAGAAAATACATTAATTCTCCTCTTGAAAAACAATAACAGCAGAAGTTACACCACAACCTCTGGCTCCATTTTATTTTTGTCTTGGAATTCCTATGCAGAGCAGGGTCAGACAGGACTGGTTTGTGAATTTGTAAATTTACAGGTAATTTGTAAATTTGAACACCTCTGAAAATTATTAAATTTCTGCTACCTGAAATTGTTAAATATTTATTAAAAGGTACATATAAGTTGAACTTATTTTGTTCATGCTAATCTAGTATATTGTATAAAAAGGTGTAAGTTTCAGAGGTAACACGAGCTGTCTTGTCCAGTAGCCAAGAGCCCAAAAATCTGAAGTTGTGAAACATTTAGATGGGCAGAGGCTTCCTGTGAGTCCTGTTAAGGCTGTGGTTTGTGCTGCACATAACTCAATCCCAGAGAACACGGAGTATCACTGATTTTCATTAAATTCAGTGATATCAGTTAGAAAACTTAATGGCAAAGCTTGCAACCAGGAAAAGTTAAGAGTATCTTTTCCCCATCAGATAGAAAAGAGGCAATTAAGACATCATCTGGGTCAATGAATGAGTCTAGACACACTAATAGCCACCGGGGAATTTACATCTATTCTTCCAGCGTGCATAATATGGCCAGAAATCGGTCCAGAAAGGGAAGGAATGAACTGAAAAGGCTGAAAGTCAGTGAGCTCTATTTATAGGGGCCTTTGGTTTGCCTGTCCTTGCACACACCCAGCTCCTAAACGAGCTCCCTGCAGCTCTCTCTGTGTTTGGAGCGAGGCTCAAAGGCGCTCTGATCAATGCTGAGCCCTCGCTCTGGGGAAGGAGGGCAGCACTCAGACTCCAGAACAGAGAGAAAGCAGTTTTTAACCTCAAACCCCAGCACAGAAATCTTCAGTGAGTTGTGGTGCTGATGGAAGCAGGAGGCCGAGGCAGAGCATCAGTTCTTGTTTGGTCCCAGCAGCAGCACAGGGGATCCTCCTGGCTCAGGGCAGAGCCAGGCACAGCAGCCTCAGCCAAGCAGCAGGAGCTGGCTCAGGGCTCAGTGCAGACACAGATTATACTATTAATTTAAACCTTATTTTACTTTATCCAACCTATACCATGGGATTAATCTGCTCACATTTAAATGCCAGTGTTGTAAATGTTACACTGAGACATGTCTTGGATCCCTTTGTAGTCTGTGGAGAGGAGTGAGCTCTGCTCAGATGTGATGAATCTCATCCTAAAGATTTTTTTTAAGAGAGTAGTATCCATCTTTTCTAATAGGAGGCTTTTCCACGTAATGCAAGCAATTTATATCAGGATGAAGCACTGCTTTTAACAGACATGCCTGCTTCCCTCCATTGATTACAAAGCCGTGAGCTCAAATACAACCTCTGTTCAATGTCTAAACATGCACGTGGCATAAATCCCACTGGAGCTCATTTATAAACCTGAAATAATCGGGCAACCCAAGGCAGCTCCCCCCTCCTGTGATTGCTGAATCATAATGCTCCAGCCAGGAAGGAGAACAATTTTATTTACAAAGAAATGTCAGCAGTAAACAAGAGAGAAACCAAGTCGTGTGTTGCTCAGCAGAAGTGAAAACCTGGCTCTCTGTTGTGACAGTGTCCATTAGCTGAGCAGGGAGAGCTCTGCTCACGTGGTTTTTGGAGGAGCTGGGAGGGCATTAACACACCTTTATTAACACCAGTGTGAGCACTGTGCACAGGAAGCCATCATGTGAACAGAAATGCTTTTTCCTCTTGAAGCAAAACAAGCTTTATTGGACATTCCATGCTAACAGAATGATAAACGTGTACAGCATTGCTGGAAGTAGAGTTTAAATGCACAAAGTGTGCTGAGAGGGGTCATTCACTGAGAAGACTGAAAGTCTCTTGAGGATTCTGAAGCTTTAATAATTCCTGAATCAAATTGAATAGCTACCCTGAAGTAGGAATAATTTTCCCCATGAAAGAGACAGTATGGGGTTTCATTTTTTGTCCTTTTTTTTGCCATAGGCCATTTTTAAAACCCTTTAACTAAGTCTTACACGTAAGATCCTGAGATGAAGATGCCAACAGAGAAAGCGTGACAGGCCAATTTGTGTTGTACAAAAGCTCCTGAAAACAAGCTAAAATCTGCATCTCTGTAAATCAGAACAGTGTGTGCCAGCTGCTGTCAAAACAACACAAGTATAATAGAAGTTTGACAGGTTTTGGTTGCATCTTACTCCAAAAAACTGAGCTAGCTAATGCATAACATAAACTGTTACAAAGTTAAACTCTTACTTATGTTATTTTTTTTTGTTCATATTTGTTTTACATCAAATGACTAATTTACAAGTGCTATGGAGTGTAAAGAGCCAGTATTTTGATCCATATGGGTTTTTTTTGAAGGGGTAGGTCTGGCTCTTTTCATTTTCTTTTAGTAATGAGTCCAGTGAACTTGCAGTGCCCTGTTTGTCACTAATCCACATCAGCCTCCTTTCTTCCCCTCTATTTAGGGTTTGTGATTCACTGACTCTGGGAAGGGAGCAGAACCCAGCTGACGATGCCTTGTGGCAGGAGACCACTCATGTAATCAATATCCTTCCATATTCCTTATATTCAGCATGTACTTACCAAATCTGTTAACAGCAGCACAAAATGAATTTCCTGATGCAGCTTTGTTCGACAGCCGAGGTGAGAGGTCATTTTCCTGGTAGGGTTTGGGGAAGAGGAACTTCTGGATGAAGCATTTTCCTGCAGGGGGCAGCCCTGAAGACCCTGCAGTGCTGGTTCCCAGCTGCATTGAAATAGAACAGTTGAGTGTGTGCCAGGTTTAGATTCAGATTAGACATTAGGAGGGAATTCGTGAAGGGTGGGGAGGCCCTGGCACAGGGTTCCCAGAGAAGCTGTGGCTGCCCCTGGATCCCTGGAAGTGTCCAAGGCCAGGTTGGATGGGGCTTGGAGCACCCTGGGATGGTGGAAGGTGTCCCTGCCATGGCACGGGGTGGATGAGATGATTTTTTAAGATCTCACCCAACCCAAACCTTTCAATGATTCTTTGATTCTATGTTCCATGGAAAGGCTTCCCTTACTATGCTAAACATTAGGAATATCTGTTGGGATGAAGCTTTGTTTCATGCAACCTGCACAAGAATTTGACATTTCTTATAAACATCTTGCCATTAAAATAGGTTTGTTATTTTTTTTTGGTCCTATTCATGACAGCAAAAATGGAATTAATGGAAGAGCTAAAGGAGAGCTGAATAACAGATTCAGCCGGAATTTCTTAGTCATGTAAAATGTTCTTATTAGATTAAAGTATTAAAAAATCCCAAAAAGCTCAGAGATTTGCATATTCCTTTAATGGGTTATTTTGAGCTTCCATTGAAGCAGATACACTTTCAACAGATTGACTTAAATGCCAGTTGGGTAATAGAGCAAGAAGAAAAACCATAATCTTTTTCTTCGGAGCAGAGAGTCATTCAGAGCTGAAATATGACTAATTACCACAACTGAACTTGTGATACCCCTTGCACTTGTTAATAGACTTACTGTGTTAATGTCTCTGTGAATGGATGTAAAACCCAAACAAGGAAAAAAAGCCCTTTTTGTGTTTTTAAGACAGAAATACAATCTTTTGTTGTCCCTCGCAAACAAAAACAAATGTATGAAATACCAGCTTACACCACACAGCAGCAGTTTAAAAGAAAAGTTTGTAATTTTTGTGGCTTTTCTGCAAAGGCTTACCATAATTGAAATAGTTTAAATTGTTTAAAAAACTCTGTTATACAGAAATGGGAGTATGCTGTGAGAAGAATGAGGTTCCATTATGCAGCAGGGAAATGAACCATGAATTCCTGATTACAGCAATACCTGGCATTACTATTATTAGTTGTAGTGTCAGCTGTTGCTTAGCAGAAGTATGTCCAAGAAGAAAATGTTAGAAAACCCTTTTAATTCTGCAGCTGAACCTTAAGGAAGTGCAGAGAAGGGAGAGAATCTGAAGGCATGGGAAGGAGGGAGCTGGGCTCTGTCCTCAGCAGGGTCGGTGCGAGTTGTCAGCGCCGCACGTTTTAAAAATAATAGAACACATTCTTTCTGTTCATTGTTTTTTGTTACTCATCTTCAGTTTGTTCCAAATTCTGAGTCACTTTCATAAATCTGTTTTTAACGAGTTTTAGCCACTCAGTGAGTTTCGGAACAAATGCATCCATTGGGTTTTCAGCTGTAGAAATCCTCACCAACCACATCTCCTGTAACTCAGGCAGCCTAGGATTTAGCAATTAGTTAAACAATTAACACAAAGTCCAGCCTTTGGCTCTAGGGGTGTATAATGTTAAATGAAAGGGCAATAAAGGGCTGGGGAAATGGGACAAAACCCAGATATGAATTTTCCTGTGTGATTTCTGCTGTGAAGATGCTGAGCCTTTGGTGAAAGCTCTGGTGTCCTTCCACAACCCAGATCAGCTGCTCCAACCTGGAGGGAGCCTGGCCCTGCCCTGGAGCTGCAGGTCAGGGACTTCCCTGGCTGATTTCCTGCACACCAATCCTTTCCTGGGCAGTCACTTGGATTGTTTTGCTGCATCAGCATGAAAGCAGTGCTGATGTGCCCAGGAGGGAATGCTTGAATAAGAAAATGCCTTTGTGCTGCTCATCCAGGAGTGTCTGCAAAAGGAAGGCTCTGGTCCAGGGCAGGAATGAGCAGCTGGGGACTGGGGCAGGTCCCAGAAATGTTTCCTTCAGCAGAGCTGCTGCTTTGTGCCCCTGTGAAGCAGCTATGGAACACAGACTAATGCTCCTTTCTTCAGCAGGGTTTGACAGGCTGAGGTTGTTTTCAGCTTGTTTTCTGCCCGTCAGGCACAGTCACAGGAGAATTCTTGCTGCACTGAAACTGCAGGCTTTGGTTGTTTTAGCTTTGCCCTCCAATTTGAAGGGGTTTTTTCCCCCAGACTGGTGAAAAAATTAATTTTCTAAAGAAGCTGTCTATGGAAAGAGTCTGGCTGGAGCCTTTTGTGACCTCTCACATTCTCTCCCTCTCTCCTGGCCCTTTGCCTAAGACAGTTTAGTCCCTTCTGAAGCTCCGTTCTCCACTAATTTTAGGAAGGACATATTTGCAAATTAATCATGACATCTTTAAAGCAAAGTTCCAGCTACACTGAAAATCCACAGTGCATCCAGGTATTATTGGAAGTTTGATCTCTTCTCTAGCAGTTTGGTGATTTGTGTGATACTATTCTGCATGTGGGATGCACTTGTTCAAACTTTGGAGCCTGAAATTACTTGTACGTTTATTATACCCCTTCAGCATAATTCATGCAGAATTCATCTGTTTGCATGCTGCTTGGAGCCTCCTGGAATTTGTTATTTTCCATCCGCATCTCTAACAGTGTCACATTGTTTATGGAGAGAACATGCAGTTTTCTATAAATCACTCGCTTTCATACAGTTTTACTGCATTATTTTACTCAATTTGTGAAGGATTTAAGCACCCTGCAGTGTGCAGCATTACAAGGCATAAAGTGATTGAAAATAAAAACTATTTTTGGCTGAAATAATGGAATATTCACCATCAGAAATATGAAACAGCATTTAAGTGTGGGTGAGATGTAATGAATGAGCTGCATTATATAAAAGGGTATTACTCAGGCTATTAATTATAAGGACTTAAATTCAAATCTTGCAAGGGAAAAAGTGGCTTTTTTTATCTTGCTCCAAACTAGCTATGGAATGATCTTTGTTTCCAAACTGAGGTCTGAGGAGAAACATTGCCAAGTAGAGGCATTGATCGCTTAGAACTTGGACATTTAACACTGAATATCTGAATTCTGTTGTCTGGGAAGCAGGAGGTGCGAAAACATAGATGGGAAACTGCTGAAGTGGGGTGACTTGTCCCAGGCTCCCTGGATCATGTGCCCTGATAATAAACCTTGAGGTTGTGCCCTGCTTTCAGTTTTCTTCTTTTCCCATTGTCACTGCCTGGGCTTTAGAGCCCAGCAAAGAAACCTCATCCCCCTGAAGTGTTTTAATTTTGGTCTCTGGGTCGTTTCTCTGTGGGCTCCTGGGAACTGCTCACCAGTGCTGCTTGCACACGTCCTTTGCCACGATTATTTGTGTTTTCTTGCGTTTGTGGCCGTGCCCTCGCACACACGGGCACAGTTCTCATGCCAGAGGGGTTTGGCCATGTGGCACCAACCCCTGAGCTGTGCTGCCCTGCAGGGCCATGCCCATGTGCTCTGTCTCAGTGATGGGCTGCTCCCAGATGCCGCTTTGGGGCTGTGTGCCAAAACCTAACCCAAGTGCCTGGGTTCTGATGGTTGGGGTTTTTTTTTTTCCTTCCTTCCCCTGACTCACTGAAGTCTGAGAGAGTGCTGCAGTTAAGCAGAGAGCCCAGCGATACATTTCTGACATGTATTTAAATCTTCCTGCAAAAAAACCAAAATAGGCCCCTGTTAATTTATCCTCAGACCTAGCAGGGTGATTTATGTGATGCCTCTAGCTAGGACTTCTCACTTAAAATGGATACATCCACTAGTACTTTTATTAGTTCTGGAATAATATGAAATCTCAGGCACCCACAGGTGTATTATGGAGACTCTGTAAAGCTGTAGTTTCTAATGATGTTAAATGTGTATTGTAAAAAAATGCATTGCTTTGTTACACTGTAAATAAGAAGGGGGACAGTTAGGGAGGGTAAATAGTTACTATTTAGATCAGACAAATTTTAAAGTCCAAAAGGAAGTGGTTTCAGTGGTTCCTTTTTTATTCATAAAGTTACTATATTTTTAAACTCCTATGAAAAATAGAAGGATTTCTTATTTTATCTGTTAGTAGTCAGAGCTTCTAAAAACTGTCAACGTGAAGCTCAAATTTTGGCTCTTGTTTTCCTTACCAAGTCATAGATTTGATGTTCAATTACAGACTGCTTTAATTTTTTCAGTTGCCTTTATGCCTTTATGACCTGACTTCTAAAGTGCCAATGCCATGCAGTAAAGCCTTGAATAAAACCACTCTGCAAAGACAGTAATGACAGAAATTGATTTACCTCTCTTTGGCTCTGCAGACCCTTAATGCATGTTCTGTGGTGAGTGGGAATGAGTTGAAATCTCATCTTTCTTGTTCTTTTTTTTTTATTTTTGTTTGAGTCATGGCTTACTGAATTCCAGGCCCTCACTGCTGCTTGAAAATTCTTGGCCTGTTGGAAGCAATATTCTCAGATGAATGTCAGCTAATTTGTCACTGACATTCATGCCCCGTTTTTTATTTGTGCTAATATATTGCTTTTAGTAAATATATGGAGAGGGAATAGTGTTTACCTTTCCATATCATGAGAATACTACTCAGTCTCTCTGCCAGAAACTAAGAAATGCTGTTTATATTGCTGCTCCAGTGAGCCAGGAAGGACTGCACCAATATGTCATGAGCATACAGTGGAAAATGCTCTTATACAATTTTCACAGTCAAGGTTTTATATGACTTAGTAACAAGAATAGCCGTGATTGTTTCTAAGAATTAAGAGCTCAAACACAGCCTAAATTTTGGGGAGCATTTTGAGATAATTATCAGGTTCTAGGACTGTCGTCTCTGGTTAAAGATGCTTTGAAATCTTTGTCAGCCACGTGGACAAGGTGAAGAAATTGTCTCGGTTCTTTGACCTAATCGTGCCAGAAGGATTGAGTTTCAACATTGATACAGGTTTTTATCACATGGATACTTTCCCTCGTATAAATCTAGGCTGCTCTGGTGGTCCTTCAGTTCTATTTTTGTGCTGTGTGAGCTTCCATGTGCTGCGTATTGAGCTAACATGGGGAACTGCTCCAGCTGAAACCTAACAATTGCCAAAAAAAATGGAGTGTGTAAGTGTTTAGACATAGGAACAAGCAGGCAGGGCCACTGGTTCTGACAGCAGTGTGCCATATGTCAAATTAAAGCGGTCACTTAACCATGACTTAAGAAATCATCGCTCTGTCAGCTCTGAGTGCTGAGGATGTGCTTCCCAAGAGTGCAGACAGCTGCGCTGGCCAAGCTCTGAGAGCCAGGGTGTGGGAGCTCAGGAGGGCTTTGCGTGCAAGCCTAGAGCTGGTTATAGACTGATGTGTAGAGGCTGTTCAAATTGTCCCAATTCATGCTCAAAATGTACCTTTAAAAGTTACAGGGAATATTGAGAGTGTGTTCACAAGAGCCTGTAGTGATTGGACAAGAGGGAATGGCTTCAAAGTGATCGAGGGTTTAATTAGAGATTAGGAGGAAGATCCTTTCCTGTGAGGTGGGGGGACCCTGGCACAGGGTGTCCAGAGAAGCTGTGGCTGCCCCTGGATCCCTGGAAATGCCCAAGGCCAGGTTGGATGGGGCTTGGAGCAGCCTGGGACAGTGGAAATGTGTCCCTGCCCATGGCACAGGGGGGATGAGATGATTTTCAAGTCCCTTCCAACCCAAACCAACCTGTGGTTCTGTGATTCTACCTGGGGGTAAAAAATTCCACTGACTGTTGCCTTAAGGTTTTCTTGCTGGAAACCTCCCATCTCAACTCCTTCTTTGTTTTGAAATTTTTTTTCATTAAATGGTTTAAGGCAAATATAAATAATTTGTTCATAATTAAATGACACGTTTCCATGGTTTCGTATTTTGTTATTTATGTACTGCCAACCTCTGAGCCCACAGGTATTTCTTATAAATACCGGTTTTGCTACTGGAATAAATTACTGTAACTTATGTCTTTTAGTCAACCATGTAATTTTGATAACTACCAAACCTACAAAATTAATTTGCTTGTTATGAGTAAATAATATACCCACCAAACTTACCGTGGAAAAGAAATCTGAGGGTGAATTTTCTTCATTCTTTAATTCTTTAGTTTCCCAATGTGTGTGTTGTCTCGTGTGTTGTCTTACATTGGCAACAGATTTCTAACTGTAATTAGTCCAATGCAGAGTTTAATTTTTTTGTGTATGTTGTTTTTCTTCCTGAGAAGTTACAGTTTCTTTGAGATGAAATGTTTGCAGTGACTGATGAGAGCAGGAAAGCGATACTGAAGCTTCTAGCAGATGACCCTTTAATAAGATGTATGTAATTGGATCAGACTTGCAACAAATATTGGGCATCTGTTGGGTAACATGGAAATAATGAAGAGAAACAGGAACTGGAAAAATCTTTAATTAACAAAACCTCTTCAATTTCTTGATATAATACTACTGCTGAAACAGAATCAGTGGGTAGGATTAAAGAAACCAGCCTGAATTCTTTGAGAAAAGTGTCTAAAGGAGTTATTAGTTGGTTTTATTAGTAACCCTTATGTGCAAAAGGAGCTGAACTTGATCTTTTTCCTCGATATTCTTAGAAAATTTCAGCCGTGTCTTTCGAACCTTTCTGTTTTAAAATGCTTTTCTCTATTCAAGACACACTTTTGCTACATTTAGACAGGCAGAGAATAACTAGTGGCAAAACAAAGCAAAATAACGTGTGTTTTCTTGGAATGGAACGTGTGGAGGCCTCAGGGCAGGGATGGCAGGAGGCTGCTGGCTCTTTGTGAGGCTGTAGTCATCCAAAAACCTGGAGAGGAGAGGAGGTGAGAGGCTCATTACCATAGACCAACATGAGCTGCTGCTGTGTGACACTTTCTTCTGACATCATCCCACCCCCTCCTTTGCACCTTCCAGTGGATCACTTCCCATATGAACTAATCTGGTGATCTTCCATCACCTCGAAGCCTTTCCACTCTCCTCACCTAAACCTCCAGTCATGATTGTGTCCAAACAGGTATTGCAGGAAGTTTATTTCTTGTAGTTCAGTGCTTAGGGTATGGCTCTGTTCATATTTCAAACAGCTTGTTCAGTGTCCTCCTGGCCTCCCTCCTTGTCATCCTGAAGAAAAATAAACATTATTTGGCACTAATGGAATTAGTGGCTTGTGTTTGCTGGCAAGGGAGGTTCATTAATTTTGTTAGCATGTTATAGGGTTTCTCAAACACAACTGAAAGCCTGGAGTTAAATTCAAAATATCCCAAAATACTTTAATGTTCAGCTCTTGGCATTCAGATCTGGCACTTCCCTTGTTGTATTGGTGTCCTTACAAATGTACTCACAGGAAATGTTTTGGTTTACAGCCGCCAGTACCTCGATATCATTAAATTGTGAAGTAAAATGCTGGGAAGAACAAGCTACAAGGTTGGAGGTAAAGAACTCATGGTAAAACCTCCCAGCTGTGCCAGTGTGCTTTCCTTATTCCATCAGTTTTCCACACTTGGAGCTGCGAGTGGGTTCAGCCATTCCTTCGGAGCGTGGCGCGGGCTGCGTTCAATTGACCGTGCGGGTGATTTAACGGGAGATGAAAGATGAAGAAGTCACACAAGTCTCTCAGATGGTTGTGTTCTGTGCATTCAGCTTCCCCCGAGTGAACAGCGCAGTTTTCAGCTCGGTTGGCAGCGAGGAGCAGCTCTGCCCACGGCAGCTCCTGGGGCTGGGGTCTGCCGAGCTGGTCCTGAGCTCGAGGGGTGGAGGCAGAACAGGGAGAAGGCACCGTGGGATAGTGGCTGGTCTTGCAAGAGCAAAGCCATTGCACTTGCTCTTGGTTGTGGGGAGGATTTACTCTCTGAGCACCTCATTTTTCGTGCTGCACGATGTGACTGTGGGAGACTCCGTCTTGTAGTAGAGGCTGTCACCATGATTTTCCCAAAGCTTTTTGCTTTCTGTCGGTGTCCGGAATTCCAGCTGTATTACAAAACAAAATGCAACCCAGCAGCTGCGTTCTGGAGATTTGGTTTCATCTCTTATCCCATCATTTAATACAGCCTTAAAATAAGTACAGCCTGTGCTGCTTCCTCCCGCTCCCTTTCCCAGCCCTTGGGTTTTTGTGCTGGGTGATGCATCAAACTGAAGGAGCTGCTCTATTTCAGACATCCCATTTCTGCGATTGGGGTCACTGCTGAAATAGCTGAAAAATCTGAAGAACTACTGCTCAGCATTCACAGGAAGCAGTTCTGAGCTCTCCTATTGTGTTAGCTCTTTAATTGGAAGAGCTGTGCTGTTCCTCACTGCTGTGCCTGCGCTCAGCTCCAGAGCAGATGAGAGCAGCACCCAGAGGGCCTTTGTGGCTGGCAGCAAACACATGAACAGCAGCAGGTTCTCAAACTGAACTGAATTCAAACTGCAGAAGCGATAGAAAAAGTCTGTGATTGTGGGTCACCTTTTTTGTTGGTACGAGTTCTCAAAATAGCTATTTCAGCACCGTTTTTGATGGATGATTTCTGGGTTATTATTCGTTTATAAAATGGGACACCTCAAAGGAGGAAGATTAATGGTTTTGTGAAATTTTAGCAAGGGCTTTACATAGAAACAGTGATCTCTGTCTCAAAAAGTATATAATTAACAGGTAGGTTGAAACAGGGCTGAATATTTCATATTACATTCGGTCCTTTAATATTTTGAAAGTCTTCTTCAGTTTTGCAAACTTGTGCTGCAGTTTTAGTAGAATAAACTATATCATGTGCCTTCTTCTTCCTGTAATGGAAGGCAGAAATGACGAATCTGGTATAATATGTGTCTGAATATAGTATTCAGGCGGATCCGAATATATTATGCAAGGTATTTTACTAAATCCAAACTGTTTTAAAAATGTGTTAGGTATAAATTTGTAATTTAAAATGTGCAGGTATATATTTATAATTTTATCCCACGGTGCTGCCGGGTCTGCCAAAGTTTTTTGGGTAAGTGGAAATGCATATGCATTCCCTGCCAGGCACACAGGCTGTATTTGCACACTGTTGTGGATCTTGCAAAGCCAGCTTACCAGAGACATCCATCTGTTTTCTACTTAGTGTAAAGGAGTTAATGACCTGGGTAGTTAAGACTGTCCAGACGATCTGTATAATCCTTTCACACAAATAAGATATTGTTGCAGTTAACCGTTACGTTCTCCTAAATTAAAAAGAAATTAAACAGCAGAGTTGACAGTGGTCTGATTTCTGTCCTCCGCCCGAGATTTTCTGTCTAACTGAACTTGACCAAACAGAAAATCTGCAGCAAGGTACCAGGTAAGAACTTGAGATTAGACAGTACAATTATTAGCAGGTAGACTTGGAGCTTTAGAAGTAGGAATCAGCTCTAATTTATCAATATCAATTTCATTTATTTCTATACCTTGGCTCCAGGGTAGGTTTTTGAGAAGGTAGCCTGAGTTTTGCAGAAACCACAATGAAAATGAAGGTAACCCACGAGCCAGGGAATGTGTAGCACTTCACAGATTAGTGCTGTGAAGGTGCTGTGTGACCTTGTGGGGTTACAAAAGAGCTTTAAGAAGCTTAGGAACAGGTGAAGGTGATGGGCAGAGACTGCTGTTTTTCTTATGAACTCTCTTAGCCTGGAACAGACTGCGTCTCGCTGGGCTCCAGGCTGGTTTAGTCAGAAAGGAGTGGGAATGCCAAGTGGAAAGATTGCATGTAGCAGTTGTAAGTGTTAGCCTGGCTACTCTCCTGAGACAGCACTTCCTTCTAGATGGGGTGAAACACTGGCACAGAAGCAAGCTGGTGTGTTATAAATTATATATGTTGGAAAAGTTAGGGTAATTTAATTTTTAAAAATTCTCAGTGGATTCAGCGTGTCAGTAGCAGTCAAAGTTAGGGCTGCTTGTGACTTGTGTTTGCTTTACAGTCTACAGCCTTGTTTATATTTAATGTAAAAGAGATTTTCATTATATTTTCACAAGTTATATTATGTTCAGAAGAGGAGAAAGACAAATATTGCTACATCCTATATCTTAATTGCTACTCTTCTTGTTTATCTATTCCTAGTAAACTTACTTAAACAGTACTTCTTTAAACAACAAATGTAGTTGGGATTTAATTGATTTGTCTGTTTTGAAGTACTACCCTATTTCTGTTTATTTTAATTGCTGTCTTTAATCCAAGGATGATCTAACACGTGCTGCATTCATTCATTCATTGCTTGGTGTTGTGCAGAAAACACAGGCCAGGCACTGATATGGGCCCCTGGGGGAAATCCTGTGGCCTCAGTGAGAATGCAAAGCGTGTGAAACAGCAACATAGCAATGACTCCCTGCTCCAAACTCCTGCAGAGACCCTAAAGTCCTCTAGAGCCCTCTGAGAGTAACCCAGAGAGGATTCTGTACTTAGTGTACATCTGTGGTAACTTCTTAGTCCAGTTCAGAATCAATTCTTATTTAAAAACCCCAAAGCAGGAACCCACCAACAAATACTGAGTGTGCACAGAGTTATTTCCCTGTTGCTGCCCATGAGACCTCCAATGCTGCTTCCTTTGGAAGAATCAACGCTTGAAACCTGGAAATTACGTGCCTGTTGTGGGGCACCCAATAATGCCAGGACAGTGGAGCCACAGCTTTGGGGTTGGTTTAGATGGGAAGATTTTTGGATCCCCGCTTTTAGATGGGAAGTGATTTTTACACCGGTTAAAATGTTACAAATTCATCATTTGAGTTGGGAGAATAGTCTTGACCATGGGCACTTTGCAACATGGTTCAGTGGGTGTGGTGGTGTTTGTTCCAAGGTTGGACTTGATGGTCTTGGTGCTCTTTTCCAACCTTAATAATTGTATGATTACAGTGTATGATTCTATGATTACAAAAACGAGTCGAAGATGACTCAAGAAACCTCACTGATTTCTCTGTGGATGACAACTGGCAGTTCAGTTGGACTCTGGCAAACGTATTCTCTCCACCCTTTAAGTTTGCAGCTTAATTTGTTTTACTGAATAAATAAATACTGTGGTGTAGTAGAGCTATTTATATCTAATGGAAAGGCTCATCTACTCTGTTCTTTTTCTTCCAAAAGTGGCAGTTTACAAGTGATTTAAAAAAAAAAAATCTGTTGACCTTTTCGAATAATTCTCAATTGTAAAGCATGTGACTTTTGTCTTGATATTTTTTACCCCTTGTTCTTTGGAATGCTTGTGGTTGTGGAGCTCTTCAGACATATGGCTGAGTGATGTGTGGGCTCAGCAATGGCTTTTCTTCTTTATAGATCATCTAATAGGGAAGATTGCTTCTATTTCTGTTATTTATGATTGCAGTACTTCACTTTGGTCTCATCCATCTGTGTCATATATGAAAGCCATTAGCAGCAGTATTTTTTAGCAGATAACTCTCACCTGACCATATATCATGACAATCTTTTCACTCCACATAATTTGGAACAAAGCTGGAAATTTACAGTGCAGCCTTGTAACTCTAAGTGATGACTATATATATATATATATATATATGTATTATTAATAACAACATGTTTTTCTCAGCGCTGTGCCTGGACAGAACAGTGTTGGGTGGAATGAATTGCCCTCCATTATGTACCATAAATCCCACAAGCCGTGTCGAGCATCTTCAGCTTGTTTGCTCTGAGAACTCACTGAGTGCTCCTTCCCAGGTTCTTCCTCGGTTTTGTGCTGCCCAATTGGCATTTTCTGCTCTCTGGGAGGGTGGAGGGCAGGGAGCAGCCTGGGAGATGCCACATGCTGGCAGAGAGAGAGCAGTTAGCCTGCTTTTGCAACACAAGGCCTGTTTTGTTCTCTCCATCCCTCCCTGTTCCCCTCCCTGGGCTGCAGAGAGCCTTTGGCTCCAGCAAGTCCAGAGCTGGAGAGGATGGAAGCTCACAGCAATATTCTGTATACACACCACAGATCAAAATCACGCTGTCAAAACACGAAAATACCTCAATAATTTTCTTTTTAATTTTAGCTGTCAGCCTCGAGATGCCACTTTGCTCTCGAGCTACTCTGCATAATGTGTGCCAGCTCACTTCAGCTCATGGTAAAACGTAAAGGAACAAATTTCCTGGCAGCCTCTGCAAAGCAGTGTAATACAACTTTCATTACATGAAGGTGGTGAACATAATGTGACTTCTTAACAGCTGCAATAAGTGATGTGAAGCTCTTAACATCTTTTCAAAACAAGTAACAAGTGAGAGGTTATTTTTTATCTCTATTCCTAAAAAAAAAAAAAAAAAAAAAAAAAAATTTTTTTTTAACAGAAAACTTTTTTTTTCCTTTCGTTAAAAAAAAAAAAAGACGTTATTTTAAGCAGATGACACTTTGTTTGCACTTAGCTGAACTAAGTAAATTTTTACATGAGTTCTCCAGATCTGTGTTGCTTTGTGAAATAAAGAAAACACTAAAAACGAATGCTAAAATGCACTCTAACGTCTGGATTTCAGCATGAAAATATGGATGTTGAATTATATGTATGGAAATGATGGCTGTCAGATGGATTTCAGTTCACACTTGTTCTTTTCCCTTTGGATTTATGATTCCATGAGAGTTGCTTGTTGTGGTGCTTGTTTCTGTATTGAACTGTTTGGTTCTCATTGGAGTATTCTCAAAAGGTGAGACAGGTCTGGTGTTTTTGGATCACCTCTTAAGGAGCCAGGCTCTTTGGAGAGAAGTCACCCATTACAAGTGGGAAATAAAGGAAAAAGAATCAAGGCTGTCCATGTTGAGTTGCCCACATCAGCCAGTCAATTATTAGGCTGGACACAAGTTCAGGTTTAAGAGTTCAGGGGTCAACACTGATAACTGAAGCCTTAGCACGTAGTTTTGACATGTAGCCCCAGTCCAAAAGGGCAAATCCTCTCTGTGTTGCTTACTCTGGCAGCTGAATTGTGGTTTCCATTGCAGTGTGATGAGCATCTTTTCCAGGGAAGTTCACAGCTAAAGTTCACAGGCTGGAGCAAACAGTGGCACTCCTCTTCCCACGTCTTTATCTTGATGCTTAAATCGTATTAAAAACAAGGTTGACATTGTCTGTGGTTGAATGAATTCCTTCACATGCTGTGAGAAGCTGTCAGCTCAGAGATAGGACATGACTGTGGTGTTTCATAAATCCTGCCCAAAATAAATGCCCAAATATGCAGTTTGTCTTCCACACATTGCTGAATAAAGGCAGAGTTGGAGCAGCCGCTCCAAGGTCCTAATTGGAATGGCAGGCATTGATAAACCAGATCCATTCTACAAATTTTCCAGATATTCCCATAATATTTCTCAGATCTTTTGCATAGAATATCACATTATATTTTGCAAAAGTAAGTAGTTACCTTCTTTATTTTCTGAAGGACATACTAAGATTTTTTTTCGTGCGATTTATTCCTGAAAACAAAAATCAGTCCATTGTCCCCGAGACTGGAAGGTTTGGAACCAAAAATATAATCTGAGAGTAAAATATGACTCAGCTGCAAGTAGTATTAATGGTAATTGCCACTTAGTGATCTTTCAGTTGGTAGAAAACAAACCATCAAAATGATAATTGCAGGATTGGCTGGGATTTGGGTTGATTAGCAAACTACACAACCAAGTGGGCAGCAGACACTGAGACAGAGCTCTGGCTCAAGTGGAGTCAGCAGAGCTAATCCAGACTCAGTGGAGCAAAACCCACTTTATTCTGTTTGCCCAAAGAATAAACATATGCCACGTCGGAAATGGAACAGTTGGAAACAATTTCTGCATGGGATACTAATAAATAATAGCTGGGGAGAGAGAGAAGGGTGATTAGACTTCTTTAAAGGCAGACTTAGGGGTGGGAGTGAGGCCAGCCTGGCATTAATGGGATCTTGGCTGTGTCTGCAGTGACCTGCAGGTGCACCTGGTCACAGCTTTCTTCACTATTTATTTATTAAATAAATTCTTATGTGTCTTAAATAGGAAAGAAGTGTTAAAGTTACCTCATGCAATGAGCTCTTTAGAACAATTTCGATAATTTAATATGCTTTCCCCTGAAGTTAATGAAATTCAATGTTTGTAGTTGTTAAGCAATTCAAATCTATTTTATTCTTTAGATTTGGGAAATAGTGCGTTTTTATGTGTTGCAAATGCAAAATTTCAAGTATACAGAGAATGCATTACCTATAAACAAACTGTGAATTACTTTTAAATCATTTCATTATAGTCTCCTGACTCACTACTTGATGGCATGGTGTTTATTACAAGGTTTTTTCAATCTCAAATCTTGATTGTCTGTTTCATTGAAATGTGGACCGATTTTGAAATATCTGAACTAAGTTTAATATTATGAAAGAACACATAGTGGAGGTGAAAAGCTGAAATACTTACTCTGAAAATAAGCACCCTCAAGCAAATTGTTCTTTTTATGTGCTTTGGAGGGACCTGTGTGTCCTGTGCTGTGTGACAGCCTATGGCCCTGATCCCATGGCAGCAGCTTTTTTATCTCAGAAAAAGTTCTTTCAGATCATTCATAAATTTTAAATGGGATTCATATTGCAATCAGGAGCTAATTTTCTTTTCCCATTATCTCCTGCCATTCTGTGCTATGAGAACACTTTGTTCTCTACAGCAGCCTTCACTCAGAGAGAGCTCTGGTCCCTCACAGATGTAATTAACTGGGAAAGGCTTTGGATCTTCATAGAGACCTTCCCCAAGGCATGCAGGGGAACAAATCCCACACCCAAGGGTGGGTTTCATTCCAGCGTAACATTCCTCACTCCTGCTCTTGCTGGATGCACATTGACAGTTCCTCTGACAGAGGATTTCAGTTCAGGAAATGTGGCTTCGTAGAACTGCTCATCCCACACTATATTCAAACACTGTGGGATGTCTTCAGCATTAAAGATTTATCATTGTGTAGAGTCTCTTGGTTTTAAAATGTGAATGCTTATCTCCTTTTGAATCACAGTGTTTGCTTGATGTCTTGTGTCTTTGGCATGAGGCTTGGCTTTCTTTCATTGACTTACAGGTGAAATATTTAAGTTTTATTTTGTATTTGTTGCAAAATAAAAAAAACCAACCAAACACCACCACCAACCATTGTAACTGTTGTTTCCCCTTTTTTTGGCAGTTTGCTGTTTTGTGGTTCATAAGAGATGCCATGAGTTCGTTACCTTCTCTTGTCCTGGGGCTGACAAGGGACCCGACACTGATGTGAGTACACCGACATTTAAGACACAGCTTTACACAGTTTTATGTTGTTACACCCAAGAGAATGGATTACAAACAGGATCAATGGGTTCTTCATGACAGATAATTTGAGTCCAAGTGGGTTTAAACAGTTGTGAAGCGAATATTTATGGACTGAGAGATCTGGTTTTGGTAACAAAAGTAAGATTGAGTGTGTGACCAAGAACAATATCCTCGGAACGCAACAACCCTGAGGCGTTTACCCAACCGTGAATCAGCATTTTATTTTCTTTGCTTTATGTTGCATGTATTTGATGTTAACAATTCCCAGAAAGGCTGAAGCTTTTTCTGAGCTTTCTTTGTATCTATCTTATGTCACAGTGTACCTTTTGAGCTGTCTCTGGTCCTTGTCTCACTGCACACAAGGATCTGTAGCTCCAGTTAAATGACAGTTTAATCTTGAGCCAGCTGGCTTATTGGGTTTTTATTTTATTTTCATGTTTGAGCTAGTCTAGCAGTCTGGATACTCCCATTCCATCCTGCTCTGTCAGTCCTTCTGTAGACACGTAGCATTTTTGGTCAACAACCAGTTTTTCCTCTCAACACATCTGCCTGTGTGGTGAGACACATGTGCAGGATCTTTGTGTCACCCTGCTGAAATAATAAACTCATCTCGTTTGTTCACATAAAAATAACATTTCTGTGGGTTTTATAAATCCCACTTTACAGTGAAGTAATTTAACATCTGCTTATGGGAACAATACATTCCAAGTGTTCTTTGTCTGAATGGCTCTGTTTTGTTTCTTATAACATATTCATGCTCTAGATTGTAGGGTATTATCTCCTCTGATAAAATGCACCAGAAGAATTTCCTTGCTAGGTTTTAATGAGCTTCTCGTGAATTGTTTCAATATGCCAGCCAGGAGGTCAGTGAACAATATATGGGCACAAGCTACAAGGGGTCTTGGAAAATTTCAGATATTAAAAAGTTCTCTCATTTTAAAATTTAAATATGGGGAAATGTTGAAGAACTGAGAAGAATTCTTAAAACTTTGATTTTTAAACATTTCATGCAATCTATATTTAGGTGCAGAAGAAAAATGCTAAAGTTAGGAGTGTAATTGCCCTGTTCAGTGTCTCTTGTTTGGCTGATACAGACTTTACTATTAAAACAATCATTAGGCAAGAGCAAGAAACCAAAATTATTCTTCATACCTTTGCTTTTCTGAAAGTTCCTGATTTCTGTAACCTTTGCAGTGGGGCAGTTGGCTCTGTACGTGCAGTTTAACAGTTAAAGCAGGCTTCTGGAATTCGGGAGTTGTGTATTTGAAGTGCCTTGAGCTACAGAGAGGCTGAAACCCAGGTCAGCCCTGTCTGGGTGATGTCCTCATCCCTGATCTGTCTGGAGGTCATTGATGGCAAAACCCCCATTGAGCCCAAAGGGGCCACAATTGAAGCAAAAGTCTGAACAATTAAAGAATATCTGCTTAATCCCTCATTCTCTAAACACAGTTCATACCTACCAGCAATACCTTGCTGATTTGCTTGGGTTAGTCCTAAAACCACAAGGAGAATAACCCAAATTGAGTTTTAGCTCAGTGCTCAGTTGTGATGTGGGATATTCATGGGAGATATTCTTGACTGACAGTTTTAGTGGTGACACTCAGAGTAGCTCTGCTGTGTCTGTAATGAATGGTTTGGCCTTAAAAGTGGTTTTGATTATTAATTTTTTTTATAAGATGGTTCTTTGGGGTTGCTCACCTGAAGTTCAGAAATGAGAACACACATTTCTGTGCAAGGCCGTTTAATTTTATCGAGACTCTGTCATGGTGACAGAATCTGTGACAGGTTGTTAATGATCTTTAATATTGCTGACTGCATTTCATGATTCGGGTTTTTGGCCTTGGTGATTAAATAAATCAGCCTAATGCCTCATTTCTGTATTTGGGTTACCAAATGATCATTTTCAATATTTACACAGCAGCAATAGCTCAAAAACACTTTGAAGATTAAAAGCAATCAGGAAATAAATATGTTTTATTGAAATTGTGCTATATTAGAGGGTACTGTTACACAAAGAGGATTGTAGAATATTATACTTTAATTTACTGAAATGTTGGACTATAATTTCAACCCTTTTACAATTCAGCAACTTATTCCTATCCCAGTTGCTACAAGCTTTGTTCTGAAATGTAGTGTGCTATAAAGCTTATCATAACATTTGGCAGATTTTAAAATATTAAAACATCCTTTTCTAAATTACTTCGTGCAGGTGCACAATTAATTTGTGTACTCAAATGCTCCAGTGTAACCTTTCCATTAATTGTAAGGGTAATACTGTCATTAATAAAATTAATTTTCCGGAGCAATAATTATAATGATTACATAATAATAATTATTGTGTATCAGAATAATGTTAAATTATGGTGCCCTGTACTTGTAATATAAATGAGGCAGTCCTTGCAAAATAATGCCTTAATAAAGGTGAGTGTAAAAGGAAAGCTTAAAATGAGCCTCTTCTTGTTTTACTCAGAGTGGCTGAAATGTGAGGTTGAAAGGTCTGTGTTTGTGCCAAAAGGAAAATAATACTTGGGCATCAAGTGGTCATCCTTGAGTGGCACTGAAGCAATGGTGTCTGGGGAGCAATATCCTGTTTCAGTGAAATAAATCACACAATCAGAAAATTTTACATTTCCTTATTACTTGCCAGGGTGTGAGCTCTGGTGTCTTAGCAAAAAGAAGCTCAGGAAGTTGTTTTCCTGCTGTCTAATGGCTCTCTGGAGTGTGAACAGAAATTTTTCATCTTCTCTTCGTGGGCAGCTCTTTATGGTGATGCTGTTGAGTAGAAATTAACAGCTCCTGCTGCTGGTGCCCTCCAGAGTCACAGGAAGCATCATCTCCAGTTCAGGGGCTTGTTTTTGGAAGATGCTTGGTGTTCTTAAAACCATTTAAAGTCATTGATGAAGTACTTAAAACTTGGGTAGATCAGTGTAAAAATGAAAGAGCAGCCTCAAAATTTGAGTGCTGCTGTTGTAATGAGCTTTGTTAAGGTGTGTTCAATATTAAGGGATAATTGGTCAAGTTTCTTGAAAATTGAAATAAATATTTGTTTTGTTAATGGAATTCAGTGACCAGAAGGTGTCTTTGTTATGTATTAAAATGTTCCTAATTACATGCAAGATATAATTAAGAAAACCCTAAGCATTAATTTAAAATAGTATTTGATTGTATTATTTTTTTCAGTATGAGTTTCTAAGACTTTGAGTGCACAAGAACTCAGAGATCATGGCCTCTGCATCAGCACTATTTCCCTTGCAGATCAGAATAACAGAGAAACCAAAGGAGGATTATAAGCAAAATAAATATAAATTTAAAAGTGAAAATAATTTAAATGAGAGTGACTGAACAGTGAAAGGATGTGAAATCTGACTGCACTTGGTGAGTTTCTTGCCTTAAGCACCTAAGAAAGAATGGATTGGAAGATCCAGATGTGTGCTCATGTAAAATGGAACAGCAAAGCCCTCTCATCATTGCAGGGTAACTGAACCCAGGGATGTCAAAGGTGACATATTTCAATTTTCAAGTCAATTATCCTCTTGATACTGAAATTATTTGGGAGCTTAATTATCCTAAGCACATTTGAAAGCTCGGTGTGAATTTGAACAACTGTGAGGTTCTGTGGGATGCTGCAGGAGTTGGGTATTTTCACCAGTGGGTTGGATATTGGCATAATGCAACTCTAGGGTACAATATTTCAGATTTTCTTCTATGTGTTAAGATACAATTTATTTTTAAAAAATCACTTGCAAGGGGAAGAAAAAAAAATCAAAAAATAAAAATAAAAAAATCAATCCCTGTGAACAGATCATGAAGACACTGGTGCAGAAGAACCTGAAGCAGGACTTTGAGTGGGTCATAACCTCACTGCTGCACCCCGATACAGAGGCAGAGAGATGTTAGCAATTATTATTCTGTTTTTCAGGGAGATGTTTTGTGTTGAATTCTGCTGCTCTTCTTTTGGAATTTGGAAAAGAACTAAAGTGTAAAAGGGCTTTAAAGCACGATCTTGGAATATTTTTCTTGTCTCTTAAGGGCAGCTTGTGGCAAGGGAGAAATAACTCCATAAAACAGTGCAGGTTTTTGGATGTGTGAGGGGCAACTGCTGCAAGGGGCTACCAATAGAAGAAATTAAGATTTTTTTATTGGGGTTCTCTTCTCTCCACAGTGCTGTAGCTGTTCCCTGAGTCCTCTGTGGGGAGATGGGACAGGAGCCCTGTGAGGCTCCACTGTGATTTCCATTTTATGGTTTCTGAGATTCTAGAGCTGGGAGGAGAAAGATTGACCCTTAAAAATTCATGTGCTGGGGGACCAGTGGGAAACTCTTAATTCATAACTGCTGATGCACAGAGTGGCAGCAGTGGCTGGGCTTTGCCCTGAGGCTTGGGGCAGTGCTGATGTCTACATTCACTGCACTGTTACACTGCTCCTTTGGTGGCTGGGGCTCTGAGAGAAATGATTTGAGCAATCACCTCTGTACTAAGACAGCATAAATTAATATAACTGGTCTGCCCTGGAGGGTTTAGGTGTCTTGACCGGATTTCTTTTTCTGTTCAGTTCCAGGAAATGCTGAAATATTTTTCTTTTTTTTTTCTTTTTTTCCATTTTATTTCCCCCACTGGCATTTAATCATGTTTCTAGATCATATTTACATGTAGGAGGCTGGTTTCAGAGTGGAAAAAGAGATTTGCTTGACTGGCCTAGGGAATTAAAAAAACCAAACCAAACTCATGAGAAGAAAAGGCAGTAACTGGAAGCACAGTATTAAGATTTAGTGTAGAACTAGTTAAAAAGGGATTTTAATCAGAAAGCTTTGCAGTCTTTTTCCAAGGATAATGAAGTGCAGCAGCAGGGCTTGTCTGATTTGCTTTTAACTCTTTTGTTGTTTTTACAATGAAAAACAACTGTTAAAAATGTTGGACATCTTGAGACTGGAGCAACAACAAACATAATTTGATAAAATATTATAGAATCATAGAATCACTTTGATTGGAAAGGATCTTTAAGATCATCAATTCAAACCATATGCCACTAAGGTTGGGGGGGGGATTTTTATTGCTAATCTGAATTTTGAATAATAGGCAGTCTTGTCCCAGAAATATTTTCTTTTTAATTAAGATGAAAACCTTCTTGCTTCATCACAAAAGATACACAAATGCAGGGAGAACTGGCAAGATGCAGTTCACTGCTTGCCAGATTAACAAAAATGTTCTCTTAAAAAGAAGCCTGTAGGAATTTTTGGAAGTGATTCTTAAACAGCTCTGATGCAATTTTTCGTTGCATACCCTAAGCAGAGAAAATTATAAAGCCCCCTCTATTTACAGATTGAGGAGACAACTCAGTGTGTTTGTACGTCTGTGGTTTCTAATTATGATAATTATTAATCACGTGGACTTTGTTTGCAATAGATGTTATTAGATGGAGGCAGTAGGTAATATTCTTAATATAAAACAATTACAATACAAACATACTTTTGTTGAAATATGTTATTCCTTCCTATATTTTCACTCCCTTTTTCCCAAAAGCATGTCCTAGATAACAAAATCAGCACACTACAGTCAATGCAGTAAGTGACACTGAAGGAGCTGAACATTTTTAGTCTTTATGTTATTTATCTTAAGTACTTAGAAAAAAATTACAGGACAGCAAGGTAATTTTTCTTACAAAAACAAGCATTTTATTTCTTGTGGTTACCCTGACTTTTGAACCTCTGCAGAGCATCCAAAGTATTTTGTGGAGAAATAAAGGTTCTGTGCTTATGGTTTTGACCTCAAAACCCTAAAATTCAATTGTAGGGGAAAGTTGCTTGTTTTTCTAAAGTTTGAATTGTGTTTTCAGTGGTGACAGTGGCTCATTACACAGGGTGATTATACTGACAATGGAATTTCAATTTGAACACAGTAGTCCTGAGGTAAGATTCCTTCTAATGGAAGACAGAGAAATTGAAGAAGGAAGCCTGCCCAGCAGGGCTCTGTGCACACTGCGTGTACACTGAGCTCATTTTCCTCCAGCACTGGGAGGAGGTTCTGCTCCCAGGGGTTCATGGAATTGCCCATCCCTGCCTGTACAGAGAAATTTGGGCACTGCCCTCCTAAATGTCTTCTTTTAAGTAGCTGCAAGCAGCTTCCCAGGTTACTTGAAAGCAGTTCTTGTGCTGGAATGTGTTTGAATTAATCATCCCCGGAGAAAACATTTGTACCTTCTACTCCTAAATTAAAGCACAGGCTCCTTTTATTGCAACTGAAATGGCTTTTAGCTACAGTGAATGATCCTCAGCAAAACCACGATTAAATTACAAAAGGAACAGGTTCATGAACGTCTATAACTACTGGTAATTGCCACCTTTTCCCTGTAACCCAATCTCCAAACTGGCTCTGTGTCCATCTGCATGGAAAAATTTTCCCTGCAGTGTTGAAAGGAGCTGTGTGAATCCTCTCCTTGAACACCCCAGGGGTAGGAAATCCGTGGTGGGTGGCTGCCTGCAGAGAGTGTGACTCCAAAGGAACATTTGCTCCCATCTTCCACTGCAGCCCTTCAGGCTTTCAGTTCATGGAGTTTGTGCCTGAGACGCTGCGAGTGCAGTGAGATTTTTGTTTCAGCCTCTGAGGTTTGAAAGTTCACAGCTTTTTATTTATAAAAAAGATATTTTTTATTTTCCCGATCCACGACAGTGCAAATGGTGAATAGATGTAACATAAAACATAGACTTTATATTTTCCTTTCTAGCCATTTCCTGTGCAATATATAATATACTACAGGTGATGCTGGTAAGAGTTAATCCTTGAGCAGAGTTCTGCTGAGACAGTTAGGAAATGTATGTAAATGATGAACCTAAAAATATCCCTGATTTTCACAAGTTAGCACTGCAGAACAATTAGGCAGTGGTGCTATAAAAGGAGAACTCTCAGCTAAGTTATTCCCAGTAGTAAAAATGAATCTTTTGGATAGGGTGCAGTTTTGGTGCCAGTAACTACAGGAGCTGCAGCAGCTCTTGGGTGCTGATTTCACCATCAAAACTATTTCTAACTCCCCAAATTGAAGTTGGCATAATTCCAACAGCAATTATTTTCCAATTGTTAAGAGTATGTTGAGTTTTGTGCAATTTGGGTTGAGTTTCATTATTTTCTAGTCAGCTTGTGCTTCCCCTTGGCAAAAGTCTGTTGTGTCAATCTTTAAACTCTGTGTAAATGTGCTGATATTTGGGTTTAGAGGGGAAGAATGCCTAAGAATTACTAATAATCTGGTTTTTTACATGAGATATCATGTGTGAAGTGCACCATAGACATTTATATCAGGTTCCACCCCCACAACTATGTGGGTTTTAAAATAAAAAAAGTGATTATGGCACACTGAACTCAGTAAGTAGAAGAGACACAGACAGACCACTGAGAGAGCCTTGAAGAATGCTGGTAATTTTTAGCACTGTCTGTTTGTTGAGGTGGCAGTTCTTGCACCAAAATTAGATTAAATCTTAATTTGGAATAAACCAAGTGGGCTAATTTTGAAAAGCACTGTAGATCCCATATGCCACAAGTGATTTTAATGTGTTACCAGAGTGTCCCCATCTCTGGGAATTGCTGGGGCTCTGTTCTTGGGGTGCTGGGAGAAGTTTGCTGATCTCTGCTGGGTTGAAGCCGTGTGGCCTCAGCTCCTTGGTGCAAATCCCAGCTCTGTGAAGCTCCCCTGGGAGGAAAGAACAACTTGTACTTGTAGGAGGGAGCAAGGCTCTTTTATCGAGGTGCTTTGACCCTGGAACAGAGCGATGAAAGAGAGAGGAAAAGCAGGGAGGGGAGGTGGGGACATCCTGGCTGGGAAGGGAGCAGCTCCATCCTCTTGCACTGCAGCTCCCTTTATCCAGCTGGGGCTGGGAAAGCATCCGGGGAGCTCTGCAGGAACAGGAACAGTTTGGTTTCATTCTTGGGCGTGCTCTCATTTTCACTGTCCGTAATTGGGGTCTTTCTCTGAAGAGATCCAAAGAGCTCACAGATTTTTCTCCAGCCTTTGGAAAAGATGGGATTTGTCTTGAAGTAATCAGCGATCTCAGGGAACATGTATTAAGTGTTATCTTAATATTCTCTCAATAAATTAATTAATTGATCTGATTTTTCTAGCAGCCCGGTGAAACTTGCTGCAAACAGATTTTAAAGCGATGGTGTATTTCCTGTGATGAAAAACCAAATCCTGAGGCTTCTGCTGAAGTTAACAAGATGCCAGTCATGATTCTCTTCATAATTTGATTTTTACTGTTCGCTTTCAAATAAATTAACTGTAGCACAGCCTGTGTAATTAATGAACCTCAGTCCTTAAAGTACCACTGATCATTGGCTGAGCTCATAAACTAAAGGCAGAAGCACATCATAAATTCTGGTAATGAGAACTTAATAGATGGAAGAGTCAGAGATTGATTTATTCCTTTTTCTTTCTGTCCCCATGAGAAGGGTACCTGCTGAACTGAGGCATGAAAGGATTGTCTCAGTGTTGGGAAAACCATTGTAATCTGTAACAAAGCACCTTCAGGTCTGTTTCTATGGCAACAGGAGCATCAGACCAGCAGAGAACGGACCAGAAAGGAGATAAAAGCTTCTACAAAAATAGTTGTAAGAAGTGTCTGCAGAGCTTTGGCTACTTTTCTGTCTTTTTTTAGAAAAGGAAAAAAAAAAAGAGAAAGAAAAAACCCAAAACTTGGAGTTTTTTGAAAGCTGGTTATTACAGTTATTTAGGTTAGACTCTATTGGCACTGAAGGACTGGTAGAATAGTAGCAAATTATTAACTTCAAGGACATTAATTAAAAGGAGTTTATGGAAAAGTCTCAAATCTAAACTTAATAGAAGCAGTATAATTTGTTAAAGTGATTTCTATGTAACCCCTCTTAAAAAGGCATTTTCTGAATGTGAAGGTCTTTGTTCTTTTTTGTAAAAGTTACAGTAAGATGAGAAATGATCCATCTTTGGTCTGCAAATGGCCTTTTTGCCTATCCACCTAATTGCTTTATTATCATTAAGTTTTACATTTGGTGTCTAATTACAATGATGTGAATTGTAAATTACAGACTGGCAGTTTGTGGGGTCAGTGTTCTTCTTCTTTGTGTTGCCAGAGATTGGGTAAAAATTCGTGAAAAGGAATAAAAAGCTTTTTCCTCCGTCTTCCAGATGGACTATGGCCATTCCAGTGGGAAAAGTGGCCTGGGAAATCACAGGCAGATGCAGTTTTAGACTCTGATTTCTCAGAATGAAGAGCAAATGACGATTGATTGGACCGGGACTCCAGTGAGCACCAGAGAATGGTTCCTTTTAGTGTGTTTGTACAAGTAGAGATGTATAAAAATTCTGATATAACCTGTCCAAAAATAGGATAAAAAGCAACCTGACTGCAGCAATGAGGTTTGAGGGAGTTGGGAACAGACGGGCATAAGAATATATAGAAAACCCATGTTATATAGGCCATACATAAATACATGGCATGTTTCTGCAGAAGGTTCTTCGTTTCTTTGTCACAGGTTTTTTCTAGAATAGTTTTCTAGAATTGTTTTCTTTCCCCTAGAATCATTTGAAATCTGGGATTATCTCAAATTATTGTTTCCTTCCTGCAAAAATTATTTGCATTTAATTAAAGTAATTTGAGTCCTACAATCCTAGCAGGCAACAGGAAGAAGACCTGGGTATCACTTCTTATAAATAGCTTTGTGAAATCCTTCCATGGTCAAAATCCACTTTTATTTCCCAAGGTCTGTGTCAGTACCTACAGATTGACCTAGTTATGAGTAGAGATGTTGTATTGTTAAATCTGAAGCCTGCAGTCCCATTCCTCAATGCATATTAATGGCATTCCCTTTTTAAAAACTATATTTAAAAGCTTTTTACTTCCTTTAAGAAAGAAAAACAAGAACTTTAATAGCCAGAGACTTTGATTTTTGTAGTTGTTCTCCAATTTTTAGGGTATTTTTTGTCATGTTGATCTTGTTCTACCAAAATTTAGTTGTCCATATTGAGATTTAGTGAAGTCAGTCCTCTGGTTTAATACCAAATAAAATAGGAGTCAAAATACTTTGGTGTTTCAACTTTGGGAAAAGCAGAACCAAAAAAAGATAGAAGGATAGTAAAAAAAAAACCCCAAACCCAGTAGAAATGAAAGCAGTCCTGTAACTTTTAGGAGAAATGTATAAATCCCTCAGAGTTTTGTTTAACATCTGCTACTTGTCTCTTCGTGTGCCAAGAGCATGATTGGACCATTCAGGAAAATAAAAAGAACTCTGCAATCAACAGACTTTGTTCAGTATTCCTGCAAAAGGGGACTCTCCATAAAGAATATGACAGACTTTGGTCAAACACAAATGGGTTTATATTTAACATGTTTTATTTAGAAACCTGCCCACACAGAGGTAAAATTAAGAGAAATAAAACCACTTTTTTTTTTTTAAATTTGCTGGAAGCGCATTATTGAAGAGAGGGGTAGAAAATGTTCTACTCTCCCATTCCAGACTAATCCTTTGCTCTTCTGTGAGAAGGTACAGCTGTTTACTGATCTTACAAGCTCAAATCAAATCAGAGTGGTTCCCAGTGCTTTGTGCTTGGCAGCAGCAAAGCCCCGGGGTCAAACGAGGAGACAGCACCAGAACAGACCCCAACTCCTCCAGGCTCCTCACGAGGAGTTCTGTGTCTAAATCAAGTCACTTCAGTGACATAACAGTCCAGAAATGGCTCCTCTAATAGAAGTTTATTTTCAAGTAGTTCTAAAATAAATGAGGAAAAAAGTGGTGTTTTATTTTTTCTCACTTCAGCTGTCCTTGCACTGCATTTCATTTTGCTCTGCTCCTGTCACAGCATCCATCCCCTCAGGTTCATCACTGCTTGTTTTGCCAATACTCTCGGGATACACTCCAAGAATTTGGGCTATTACTCACTTCAATAAAAGGCCAATGCATCTTAATCAATACAGACTTCCAAAAATTAACGATTTCCTGAAGCTGGGGTTCAAAAGGATCACATTAAAAATTAAGTTTCTCCTTCATAAGTAGCAGACTTTTTTTGTCTTCTTAGAATGTTACACATGAAGGTATCTGGAATATGAGATTTATTTTTTTTAATTAAGGCCTTTTGGCAAAACGTGCCCTACTCTAAAGGGGATATGGAATTCCTCATCCATGCACACACAAACATGTGCACACAGATATTGTTCATTTTCCATGCTCATTAGTGTTTGTGTTCCCCAGCAGAGCCAGCAGGAGCTGCAAGGAGGCACTTGGTGCTTCTGGAAATTAGGTTAATAAATCATCAACACCTGATGTAGGAGTTTGTGAGGGTGTCCTATGCTGTTTAAAATACAAGATATTTGCTATTTGCACTGGCTTTTTGTTATGCAGTTGAGTGTCTATTTGTGCATAAACATCACCATACATCTAAAAGTATTTACGGTGTATATTTATTTTAAAAACATTGCAGTTCCACAAATACCTGGGTGGAAAAAACCTGCAGTACTGAAAGTTATGTGGCTCAGCATTCCAGTTTTAAGAAATCACTTGTTTATCAAGGGAAAGCTCAGTAAAAATGTGAACTGCTCTGGGTTTCAGGGCCCAGCAGCTGAGTTTTGCAGAATGGGCTGAATGCACGGTGCTGCTTTGGAAATCCAGAGAGTGGAGAGAAATTCAGGAAAAGGTCTGGGAAACAGTGGGTTTCCAAGCATTTCTAACATTAGTACAAAATTTGCATCTGAGTCAGTGGGAGTCTTTGGTGCTTAATGAACTGTGCTTGATTTACAAACTTGGTATTTAAACTGTTTCTTTAACACAAAAATAAAGAGCGTGTGAGATTTACAACTGCAGTAAAAACGAAAAAGATGCCAAATAAACTGTGCTGCATCTATTCCACTCAGAGCCCTCAGGAAAACGTTGATTATACAAAAGTGTTCAGTGCATTTCCTACGAGCTCCCAGGCAGGAACAGCTCTGGCTTTGGTGGTGATGGCACGAACTGCTGTAGAAGTGATAGTGAATGATGCCTATAAAACCAGATGAAAAATTTATAGTTCATTTAGGAGGAAATGGAATTTGAGATGCTGCCGTGGGTTTAGGGTGTCCTCCTGCAGTCCTTGGGATTTAGGAGACTCAAATAACCACAGCAAGGAGAAATTTCTTCAGCGGGTGAAGAGCTGGGATGTTTGCTGGGGACCTGCAGACACCACCATGAGCTGGGCATGTGCTGCAGTTTATTTGAATAAATGTGCCCATAATTACCATCTGTTTTGCCTAAAATACAGAGTTACACAGTCACCCCATCTTTTTTTTAATAAGCTTTGCAGCTTTTGTGTATGTTTTATTCATTGTGATTAAAAAGAGGTGGAGTTGTAAATAAGGCCAGTGGCAGGAAACTGTTGGTTCAAAAAGCTTCCTAGAATAATAATTTCAAGAAGCAGAGTAGAAAAAAACAGCTTTAAGTGGATTTCTCCGGTCTTCCCAGCCTTGTGCAAAATCATCTGAGTATAGCCAGTTTTTAAAAGGCTGTTAATGTTATTCTGACTTAAAAGATGATCACTTAAAAGTGAAGTCTGTCAATAAAGGGAGAAAACAAATAGGTAGTAATCAAAAAAACAAAGGAAAAAAAGAATTATGTCCTTGCTAATGATATTCCTTAATTAGATCTCCTTAATGGATGGGTAGAATAATCTATTTAATTGTAACTATAGTTTGTGATAGATTACTGTGCCTTATTGTATTATGTCCCTGTAATGAAAGAACCAGCATTACTTTTGTAGTAAATAAATGTTTCTCAGAACGTGTTCTTCAATTTTCTCAATTTACTCCTCATTTATGTAGGGCCTTGTGAAGTTTTTCCTTATTCTTTCTAATGAGCCCAATCTTTTGATCCTTTGATAGAAATTGCCCCAATTTCTCAGTTTTGCAGCGAAGGTTTTGGCCTTATATATTTTCAAGTAGATGCTTCTATTTAGTGATTTGTCCTTTACTGGCAAGCCTTACGTTGAAATGTTCTTTATCTACAGCCCAATTAAACTAAACCATATACCATCTGTGTCTGGTTCAATTAAAACAAATTGGACAGATTGACCTCCTTAATACTCTTCAAAGCATTTTATTAGTCTGCAGAGTCCCTTCAAGATAACTTGTTACCTCCTGAGACAGTACTTGCTGTCTGCTTGAAAAAAGTTTGGGAAAAAGATGCCAGTCTGAACGAAAATAAAAAAAAAAATTGTTCATCTTTCAATTTAAAACCAAAGAAAAGAGTAAAACCCCTGTGGAGGTCCATCAGGTGGAAAGGAGCAGTACCAAAGTCCAAGCAGCCTTTGGTATCCTTCTTTAATGGGTGTTTCTCCTCCGCTTTTAGTCTCTTTTAGGTCTTTGCTGTGGGGTTTTCTTGGTTTGTTTGTTTTCAGAGCTCTTTGGGCAGGGGAGGGTGAAAGGACCAGTTTTCCACAAACAATAAGCAAAGCTGCTCTTAGTACAGATAGAATATTTTACTTGGCCAACAGAAATGTTCCTTGTGTATCTTGACAAATGCTCCATACGTAATGCTTAAAGTGAGGAGATTTGAAAAACCCTGAAGTATTTCAGTATTTCCTCGGTAACTTTTCTAATGATAATCAGTAGTGTTGAATTATTCCAGTACAGCTGTGCTTTAGGTGGTGTCCTAAGTTTTATTCCTACCTAAGTGATTTCTGAGCATGTCTGCTTGATAAACAGCAAAATTTAAAAGCAGTAAAGTGTGGGGACAGCTAATGGCTTTTTAAGTTATGACCAGCCTTCACTGACCTTGGTGGTCAGATGTAATAGTTCTTTTATTCTCTATGTGAGATGAACTATGATTTTTGATTTTTCTACTGTGACTAAAGGGATTTGACTTGAGTGGACATTGATACTTTATCTCATTTCAGTTTTTGTTTCCTCTCTTTAATTCAGTTTTTAACACAGTAATTTTTAATTGTTTGTTTCCCCGTTGAGCCCTGACTCTGCCCTCGTACTGAAGGACTGATCAGGAGCTCCTCTTCAATACAAACCCTCTGTTTTCCCTTCTCTGTGCATGCAGATGGTGTTTCATTTCTTGCTGGGAATGGTCTCTGCAGAAGGTGCTGCCAGAGTGTCTTCATTAACTGGCTGGCAGAAGTTTTGAGCAATTGACCACCTTTCCCTCAGATGAGAAAATCATTTTGTTTGGCAAATCATTTAGATTTTCTTTTAATGGCCTTCAGAGCTCCTTTGCAGCTCTCCTTGGAAGAGTGAGAACTGGGGAACGCAGCAACGTGGTCGGGTCTTGTCAATGGGAATTCATTTCCTGAGATTCAGCTGCTTCTATTATTCGTAGTTCATGCAGGAGAGCGGGTTAAAAATGGAAAAGAGAGTAAAATTTTTTATTCTTCAGACTAATTTGTTGTAAATAACTCTTCATCAAACTTAAAGAACTGTCAGTTTTCAGCAAACATTTCTTTAATAGCATGGTTGAGACTAAAGCACTTCGTGCCCTGTGCTGCTTTACTGAGTTGGGTTTTCCTTTGGGATATTCACTTCCCTGACCTTGCATAAACTTGCTGCTTCCAGAATATCCTCCATGATCATATCCTGAGATGCTGAGATTGTACAATAATATTCCACAATTTTCTTTAAAACTCATTTTAATGATCTTTTAAAAGAAATTGAATTATTCTGAAAAAAAAAAAAGAAAAATATTTTTGTTTGTGATACAGAACAGCAGAGAAGACAAGCAATAATCTTTGCTGGCTCTTTGGGTGATTCAATGAAGGCTGACTGAGCATCTGTTAAGTAATTTGAAGATGGAGACTTAGCTACAAAATTCGTCATCTTGCAATAAAGAGGAAAGTTTAATTCCTTTGTAAATATGTAAGATGTAAATTTACTAATGCTCCGTGTTACTGTGAGTAAATTGTGTTTGAATTCATTAAGAACTTCAAAACAATCGAGTCAGTAATGAATCATTAGCAAATGCAAAAGCAGGCTTTCAATACCAGCCCAGGTTTTGTAAGGCTTTGCTGGGTGCTTCTTGCTGCTGCCTCTTATTTCCAGTTTTTGGGCTGATTTCGCAAGGAAACTGCCTGTGTCATCTCAGGAACCTCAGTGCATCCTCCAGCTCAGGCTTTACCTCTTAAACTGTGTCAGACCAAGTATTTCATCTGCTGCTTTGTCCTGTTGCTGTTTCCCCATGAGTCAGGGGCTGTGTCTGGGTTTGTGCTGAGCTCTCCCTGAGGCTCTGCAGCCCCAGAGAGGAGGGGCTCAGCCTGACACCCCAAACTCCCCAGCCAGCACATCCCTGGGTTTTACAAATTGGTCATTAGGCACCGAGGGAATGAGTCCTGCCTGGATCCCACAGTGACCTGGAGGGAGTTCCCACTCTCCTGAGCTCAGATGGGTTCTGCACCCTTTGTTCTGCAGAGCTCTCTTTGCCTTCGCAGAGCACTGTGAAAATAAAAGCTCTTTGCTTCTCAGCCTCAGGAAATGTTTCTGGGGATAACATTTTCCACTTGGAGATTGGGAGAATAAGGTTTCTGGTCTCTGATATTGTCTCAGTTGGCTGGAGCCTGGTGCCAGAAACACCAAGGTTATGTTTGACCCCTGTATGGGCCGTTCCCTCCAGAGCTGGGCTCGATGATCCTTGTGGGTCCCTTCCACCTCACAACATTCTGTGATTCTCTAATCAAGAAGAAACCCGATCCCTTCCTTAACAAGGGCTCCATTTGGGTTACTGCAGTGAGATTTCCCAGGCATTTCTTCCAGGGCCATGTGAGAAGATTGTATCTTTGAAAGATACGGAATATTTAAAATGAGTGTTCTAGGAGGTCCTGAATTCTCAAGGGACAGATTAATAACTTCAAGCTAAAATATTGCAAAAAAAAAAAATTATATTCCAATAGGTTTTTTGTCTCCTTAAAATAACCCAGCTGTGAAACTGGAAGTATGTGGTACTAAGTGTTCTTTGTTCAGAGTCTAAAAATAATTCAAAACTCCAGGGATCTGGAAGCAGATGTCTGCTTCAGGAATCATAAGGCCCCAAAAATGGGAGTATCTCCTTGTCAGGATACTGATTTCAGAGTCGTGTGGCACCCATCAATTCACTGAAAAAGTTTCTTTTTCCGCTGGTTAAAACTTCATTTTCAGAGATCAGGGTGTGGTGGTGGTTTTTTAAATTTGTTCTGGGTGCTTGGGATAATCATTGCTCCAGTCTGATCCAGCATCCTCAGATATGTCATAGAACCATAGAATGGTTTGGGTTGGAAAGGAGATAGATAGATATATATTTATATAAGTAATCCAATCCCTATAGGATGGTAGAAAGAGAACCTGCTCTTCCCATACCACTTACTGTGACATCTCCAAATTTCTGCTTCAATTTTACTGTCTCCTATTTCTGTTCCTTGTTCCTCTGCCATATTTTCCCCCCAAACAATCCTATTGCATTCAGTGACTCCATACAGATTTCTCCCTCTTTGAACTGAAGGGTTGTGTTTCAAATCAGTATTGCCATTTAACCCTGCACTACCAAAATAAATTATCATTTTATTGGATTAACTGCTTATGCTGAACTCTCCATTCCATGATGCTGTGGGCATGAGAAGTAAACTGGTAATATGTGAACACAAATCTGTGTTTTATCAAGGAGCTTTATAGAAAGCTTTAGGTTAAGGATTTTTTGTTTCTTTTTCATTAGCTCCAGACTAATTAATACTTTCCTGTAGTGGTTTTCATCCACTGCTTTTGCCATTGTTCATTTGTTAACCTGCAGTTTATGTAAATACAGTTATAATTGTATACATTATTCTCTGGAGAGGAGGTTTTTAGACATATAATCTTAGTTCAGAAACATTCAGCATTCATATTTTGGGCATTATTTCAGTCCATGCATTCAACATTTCTTTATCTAACAGAGAAAGCTTTGATTTTAAAAAGTATTTACCTGGTTCACTGTGTCTGATTATACATGAAAACATTTTTCTATTGGGTTTAAAATACTTGCTTAGTACCGTCTTGGGGCAGGCAGAAAAGAAACTGTAATTGTGTGAAGTTAATTATATTCTGTATATTTGTTGGGAGCCAACGCTTTTACAAGAAGTGGATTGCTTATTCTCAGTAAAATCAAAGCTCTGCATACACACCTGGCTCAGTAGATACCCTGTCTTCTAAACTCAGGCCTCTCAAATATGGCATACAGGGTCCTGTTAAAAAATTCATACTGCATATTTTAAGAGGCACTTGAGCATATCTGTGCTGATAGTGAGTGTTGGGGCTGAAACCTGCTAAAGACAGACTAAAAAAATAAAATTGTTCAGTCAGTCAGAAGGTTGAGCCACATCTGGAGCAGGAGTCAGACACAAGTGGTGAATGTATTGACAGCGTAGCTGGTACTTAGAGGAAAAATGATCAGCCAAGTGCTTGGATAAAGTCACTTGTGCAGTTTGAAATCTGTATTTTATTAACCTCTCTCACCAGCCATGGATCACAAGCAGGCAGTGGGGCCCAGCCAAAGCACTGCTGGAGATGAAGTGCAGCAATGTAACCATGTCATATAGAACAGGGGGGAAAAAGTGCACAGCTGTGGGACTTCAAATTAATATCTCTCCATCATGAGAACTGCTGGAGTTTTATTTATGGAGCGCTTGGGAATTGTTCTTTTTGCAGGGTGAGACTTCAGGTGTTTTTTCTTTCTTATCTATAATGCAGTGTCATACGAAAAATAATAAGGAAGAGGAAATCTGACTCACAGCATCTGTATGTATCTGTGAAATTAGTGGCTCTGTGGTTGTTGCACAGATAAATGTCATATTTGATCAAACTTCTTGTAGTTCTTTCTATTTCTCTTAGTCATAGGTAGGGACTGGTTTGCTGGTAGAGAACTATCAGTTGCATAATGTAAAATCTCTGGAAAATACTTCAGTGCCTTCGAAATGAAACTGTTTTATTATTGATTAAAAAAAAAAGGAGTTTGGAGATCTTTATTTTGCATTTTTTAAAAATTTATTTTTGGGGTTCTAGAACGGTGTTTAGCTGCAAAATCTTAAAAAAGAGAAAACCCTGGCTATGGTGGTACAGCTTCTGCTCTGGGAATCTGACATGGCATGTCAAAAAACAGGTTTGCTGTGACCTTTGAGGCTGCCCAGATCACTCTGTGGGGAAGATTTCCACCGTGTCTGGCATTGACTAATAAGTTAACTGGATTGTGCTGAACTGACTTGTGCTGTTTGCTGTAAGACAATTTATTTTGCTGGTTGACAGGCTTAAAATTTACTCCTTTTCTAAAGAACTTCTTGAAAGAAATGTTATTGCTGTGGTAATAAAACATGTCTAAATGCTTTAATAGAGCTTTACAAATAGTTCATATAACACAGGGATGAGAATCATCCTGTATGGGGAAAATTCTGTGGTTCTTTTAGGTGCTTCCCCATTAACAACAACAAGAACAACAAGAACAAGAACAACAAGAACAAGAACAATAATAATAATAATAATATACACCATAGAGCTGTGTTTTTATTTTGTGTACTAAAACTTTTATTAAGCTCTGATAATTGCTTTTCTCTTGATGTTGTGTTGCTGCTGCAGAGTAGCCTCATTTGTTTTGCCTGACAGGAAATAAGTAAAAAATAAAAGTAATAGCACAAGACCATGCTCTGTCACACTTAAAGTAGCCGTGGGAGTTGAACGGAATGAGACTTGATAAATTAATGATGCTAAGTGCTGAAGGCAAATGGGGAAGTGATGAATGTAAGGAGAGAGGTGCCAGTCTCTAATCCTGTGACTGACGAGCCAGGCACAAAGGTAATGGCAGAAACTGTGGGCAAGGGGGAAAGGCAGTGGATGAATTGAAAGGAAATGGGTGAATTTGGGACTAAAAGTAATGGTGGCTCGTGGAGACACATTTGTTTTAACCACTTTTAAAAACATGTTTAGTTTAGGGGAGATAATATGATTTTCTAAATACTTAACACTATCATTACTTTTTAAAAATGTTGTAACCATGTGTTGCATTTTGCTGCACATTTAATTTGACTTTCCTAACTGATATTTATTATGAAACTACATTTTTGTTTCAGCTTGATCTGATCTTATTTCTGGGCTAGATTTTTTTTTTTCTTAAATAATGCATTTTTATACCTTTCTGTGCCAGATTCAGTTGGTCATAATCAGCTGTGGGATTTCTTGTGGTTTGGACTTCTGTCACCTTGCTCACAGTAACCCAGGGCAGGTTGTTTCATGTTAAGTCAAAGCCTGTTGCAATGCTGGATGTTGACTGGGCACAGCAATAATAATTGGCACAGGTGCAGAAAAAGTCTGTCTAGCCCGGAATTGAGTTTGATTTTGCTTTGATTGCATGTCAGAATAAGTCCACATCAAGGCAGGTCAGGCTCTTGCCTCGCCCCAAATGCACACTGAGATGGGGATTGCTGCTGCTCTGGGTGACAGCAGCAATGCTGAAATACTCAGTGGGGGTTGTGGTGGTGTTTCTGGTACCAGATAAATTCATTTCCTTGTGATGAAGGGCTCTTAAAAATTCTCAGCTAACTTCTGGGAGTCAGAAGATCCCTAGAGCGTGGCCTTTCCTTCCTCACTGACTCATTTGCAGAGAGTGGTTGAAGAGCTCGTTCTCAGCAGCTGCAGCCCTGCAGTGCAGCCAGGATAATCATCATTTGTGGGGCACAATCCTTGTGTAGTGGCTGATTTGTGTCTCATGGCTGAACTGAGGTTTGCCCTTCCATAGCTCACATCCCACAATATTTGTCTGGAATCAATCCCAAGGGTGGTAGGTGCAGAGTCAGCGACCACTTTTGGCTTCAAAAATACATCAGATTCCAAAAGCACCTGCAAAGGCTGAGTCTGCTGGAGCAGGGAAGTGCTTTGTCATTGTCCCTGCCACTGTTTCAAGGCATTAGAGCTGGTCATAAATCTCATAAAAGGGCAATGGAAAGAGCTCTAACAAAAATCTGAGCAGCATTAGCACTCAGGTATGATCTTGACTGAACAGGAAAGTCCAAAATGTGGGAAAGAGGTTAGAATGTTGATTTTATCTGAATTAAAAAAAAAAAAGATATTTCTGTACCAGGTATTGTTTTCTGTTTGCACAACCCCTCCATGAATTAGATGGAGATGCCCTAAATCTGACTGGAAATGTAGCAGTCCCATGAGGCTTCATCCTACACCTCTGTGTGTTCTGTCCTCTCCACTTGCTGAAGTTTATGGATTTCCCCTGTGCCTCTCTTATCAAAGACACTTAATGTCAGTCCTGGATCAGAGGGACTACAGCACATTGTGCACCCTGATTGTGCAAAGCCTGTGATCCCTGTGCAGCACAGGGAATAAAATGCAATAGAATACAATATCTGCTTGGTGCAGCACATCTATGGTTTATTGGAACAGATGAAGCATCTAGTTCAGTTTAAAATCAAAAAAATTAATTTATTTCTGTAAAAAACCAAAGGCTCAGTGAGGAACAAAGAATGGATTTTTTCCTGAGTATTAAATTCTCAATATAAGCTGTAACAGAAGGATTTATGTTAGTATTAAGCTTTGTCATGCTAATTGCATTATGTTGCCATCTAATAACTTAGATTATGCACACTGTAAAAGTATTATCTGAAACCATTTGTCTTCTCTGAAATGTGAAAGTTCATCTGGAGGGCACACATTATTGTTTCCTTGAGTTTGTTTTGTTTAATGCTGAGGACACATTTTCTTTGATGAAGTGAATTCTCTTAAGGACTCCTGAAGATGTCATTTCTGGCTGCTAATTCATTAATATTTGCTTTGCATTTAGGTTTTTCTACATTGTGCACATAGAGTAGTCAATCATGGAAGCATTTTTCTCCCAGGTTTTTATATTTAGTTTAATCTCCAAGTGAAAAAACACTTCCAGCTACTTCTTGATAGGCTGTGGACGTCCAAATTGTTGCCAAGGTGGCCACTACAGGAGGAAGGACGGACACCTGACTGACAGCAGTGATGTTCATGTGGTCCTACAGGCCCATCACCTGACCAGAGTGAGCAAAACTGGGATTTGAAGGTGTTTTCTTTGCTCCTTGTGTCAGTCTTCCACATGTTTATCATAAGAGATTTTTCTTTCAGCAGGATTAATATTATGCAATTCCATTTGTACCTGGGATTAATTTTAATAATTGTTTTTGATGCAGCCTTACAAAGGCTTAGCTGGCAGTGCTAGAAAGAGCCTCTGTTAATCCATAGATTGGTATTACAGAGGAAGAGCACTTTCTTTTCTTCTTCTTTTAAAAAATTACATTACTTGCAGATGAGGAATGATGCTCTGACTCTGCTGCCATACGTGCAAGCAATTTTCCTGGATGCCTGCAGTAATCCTGATAAACATTGCTCTGGAATACCTTGTATGAATAGAACATAAGATCTTTCCAATTTTTTATCTCCTCCGTGGCAGTATCAGCCTGCAGAGCTCCCAGCTAAAGGCTGAGTCTAAGTGATAAATGATGCAATGAGCAGACAAGTGTCCAACCTCGTGTTGGCAAATTAATTACAGCTGTAATTACAGTTGTCATTGCAGGGACTCCCAGTACGTGTTTGGTGACTGAATTTTGTGAAATGAGGGTAGAGCCAAAATGGCACAACTTTTCCCCTTTGTAAAGAGAATGAAAAAAGCTGTTTATTTATTAAATTAAAGCTTTTTATGTATTTTTCACTCTTTTTTTTTCCCCTTGTCTGTTGCTCTTGCATATGTATTTTCTGGATAAAACAGAACTGGTAGCACTCAAGAGGATGAACCTTAGCAATGGTGGATGACATGCACAGCAGCATTTAGGACACCATAAATTTGCACTGGCTGGGAGCTCTCAGGCCAAGGAGGAGGAGGAGGAAAGAGGAATTTGTACTGAAGAGTCCAACTTGACCTGTAAAATCCAGAACTGTTACAGTTGGTGTCACAGACAAGGATTCTCAGAGAGTTTGGCCGTGGTTTGTTAGTTTATGTTCCCAGTAACGAGGAGAAGGAAGTATTTATAGAGGTTCATGGTGCCCTAATGTAGGTGAACACTGCAGTTTGCTGCAGCAACGAGATCTTCATCATCAGAAGCTCCATTGAGGGATGTTCTTACCCACAAAGTGATTTCTGAGAAATAAAAAGTAGGAATCCAAGCTCGCCTTCCCTTTGTTGAGAGCACGCTGTGCCAGCAGAACGCTTCTGTGCAGGCTTTCTTCCAAACCCAGAGCCTCCAGTAATCTGGGAAGCTCCTTTACCATCAACAGCCTTGAGAAAAACACTCTTATTAAAGAAGGAGAAGGAAAAATGCTTATTACTGAAATTTGTGTCCGTGGATTGGTTTTGGGATGGGCACCCTCGAAATAGCTGGAGGAGGAAGCTGCCACGTTACTAAATGGTTCGGTGAAGGCTTTCTGTATTTCCTTTTTCTTCCCTTTGAAGAGGGCAGAGTTAATTGCCAGACATTAAATATTTATAGATTTTATTGTAATTCATTGCCAAATGCTGTGAGGACTTTTCCTGGTGCTGTGAAGCCGTTCAGACTCATTCAGCCTTCAGAGCAACACGGAGATGGCAGCCGTGAGGAAATCCTTCTTCCAGAGCTCCCAGCACTCTTCTGATGTGATTAAAGAGCCCTTATTGTGTTCAGATTTTTGATTAGAAAACCTCAAAAGGGTCAAATTCGACTCAGGGGACAGATCTGTGTCAGTTCCTATTTTTAATCTGAGTGTGCCCTCAGCTATGATCTCAGGGAAACACTTTTCTCCCTGAGAGTGGCATCGAATTTTGGGTTTAAAACACAGAGGTGGCAAATATTGGCAAATCAGGAGCCTGTGCTAAAAGCCTGTCCTTCTTTCAGAGGTTTTGTTGTGCACTGTTAAGTTTTTTTTTTCCAGTTTCAATATTGTTTTCTGAATTTTTAATCGGCTAATAAATAGCAACTGCTACATTGGCATGGAAAAATGTTATGGGCCAGACAGCTTGGCTGGGATCTCTGCCACTGTAAGGTCAGGATCTGAGTGCTAAAGCATGTCAGAGCATCTTGCACATTCACCCTTAGCTGCCTATTTCTATTTTATACAGAGGAGTAGGATTAGTGACTTCTTACAAAGAAAAATACTGACTTCCCTATAGAAAAGATCCCAAATGTTCTATAAATACTAACGAGTCTGATGTCTGTATTCCTTGGTCTGCAAAATTTAATGTGCTTGAGTTACTTTTCTGAAGAAGGGTTATTTAGACATATGGAAAAACATCTGTTCCATGCAGAAATAAATAGTGTTTGAGTGGTTATACAATGTAAAAGACCATCCAAGGACTCTGTGCCTGAGCATCTCCCATGGTGTGATCATGGCTATGATTTATTGAGAGCAGCTTTTTTCACGCTGAGGTGTCAATTTGGAGATAAACATATTTGAATCAAATCCTTCAATCATTGATGGGATTTGTAGGTAGAGATCACTCGTGGAATTTTTGTCTCTGGAGGACAAAATTCCACTTGTGAGGTGAAATGTCTGCCTGGTTCATAGGTAGTAATGTTCATACCTCTGAAAACACAGAGCTGAGATGCAGAACAGAACAGAGACGGTGGGTTTAAATTATGCATATTTTACCCTCCCTCCTGCCTTTATTTTGGTGCTTAACCAATGTATAAAATATCAGGCAAAAAATGAATAATTCAGTGAGTAACTTTGAAGGCAATTTGCTCGGGTGTTTCAGATTCATGTCTGTCTCTAATAAAGTTTGTCAAATGGAAAGCAGCAGGACACCCCACAGGTTCTTGTGTGAGGGAGCTGTTGAGTTGTGAAATTCTGACTGATTCTGAACCAAAAATTTCTCAGACTTTTCAAAAATCACCATTTCTAGGGTTTTTGCTCAGTTCAGCACTGTTCTGCCATTGTACCAGAATAAACAGATGGATCGTTTTGTAAAGGGCAGGGAAATTTTAAAATGTATTTATTAGTTTGTATGTGATTGACAGGGATGTGATACCTGCTGAGACATCAATGCAGGATTCCAGTGGAGTGTGTCCAAAAAAAATTAAGTTGTATCATCTCTATCACAAGCAAGTTGGCCTGTAATGAAATATTTAAGAACTGCATGTGCCAGTTCTTAACTTGAACTAAAGGTAAAGGAGAGATTCAGAGCTCTGGGGAGTGTATCACGGGATGTTCCCTGATTCTGTGTGATTCCCTGGGACAGACCAACTTCTCCTTGGATTTCCTTCTCACTGTGCAGGGAACACCCTGCTGCAGCACTCAGTTTCCACAAACAAATCTGTACAGTAGTTAGTGGGGTTAGCTTCAGCTTTTGGACCATATGTTGGTGTATAAATGGATGCTGCATGTTCCTGTTTGGTAGCAACGCATCCAGACATATAAATGCCTTCCCTTGGAAATCTGCTGAAGTGTGCAGCTGCTGCTGTGGGAGGTGGGAAGAAGAGAAGGAGCTCTGTAAATAGGTGGGTAAGGGTTTAGCGAGAAAAAGTAAGGTGTGCCTTTATAAATTGGTGGGTTCTTCACCATTTTAGAGGGGAAAACGGAGGAGGAGTGGGAAATGTAAACCAGTTATTATTCAGGGCCTTGCATATTGAATCAGCTCAGAGGCAAAGGCAGCAGCTCAGCGAGCTGCATTCCTTATCCGCGCTCACGGCGCCGCTCCCGCTTTGCTCCGGGATTTTTTTGGCAAATCAGCTCAGGATTCTGGGCTCGAATCTATCACTTAATAGTTGTAAAAACCTTCATTCAAACCACCTTAGACAGGAGTAGCTGGGGGCAGGTTTGGCTTTACAAATAAAAGCTGGAGTTTGTTTCGGTTTTGCCGTTGGCTGCGGTCAGGAAGTTTGGGGTCACAAAGACTCTCTCTGAAGCTTTCATTTGCCAGCAGTGAACTTCATTTAGGGCTGTGATTGCTTCCTAAAGGGTGTCTGGAGCCAGTCCCATTTCCCCCTGGATTGTTGGATCAATGTTCACACAATTCCCTGTAGGACCAGCGTTCCAGCTCCAGCACATGTTGAATTGTTTGACCTGATGCCTCTGCCCTTGGGGTCACTGCTTTTGCAGGGAAATGGGGAATTTCAGGTGAGGATGGTTTCAAGCCTTTATCTCCAATCATTTTCTGTTCAGGGGAATGAGAGATGGATGATATGAGCTCCAGCTGAGGATAATGAGGAAAAAAAAATTAAGTTGTATCATCTCTATCACAAGCGAGTTGGCCAGTAATGAAATATTTAAGAACTGATGGGAAGGTCTTGTGCTCAAACATATTGAAATGTTTAAGGATTGATGAGAAATTATTGTACACAAGTATATTAATGTAAAATAATTCTCATGCAACCTGATGTCACACAGTGAAGTCCTTTATCATGTTAATACTGCACTGCACCCAACCCCATTGCAGATCCACTGGAATGCATAGAAACTCCTCTGTAACTTGGGATATTGAACAATTCACCATATTGTACCTGTGGAGAAATAACAATACTCTTCTATACAGCAGGAACTTACTAAAATTACTTCTTGCTTCTGATCAGTTTAAACTGTATTTTGTAATACATATTCAAGGTGTAAAGTGTGCTCTGTGTTGAAAAGGGTATCTCTTTGACAAATTAATTAAATTACAAAATTAAAAAGCTAATAAATTAGGGGGTTTAAGCAAGACATATACAGCTGTCTCTGGCTTTCTGGTGCTCCTTTTGAATCCAGATCCCTGGATTTCATCTTTATTGAAATGATTTACACACAGTAACACGATGGTGAGTTGTATCTGAAACAAAATCTCTCTCCATTTCTCCTAGTCATGAATCATTTTCTAACAGGATCTTTTGTTTGTGCACTTTCTGTAATTATACTGCAGTTTCTTCATTAAAAAAGAATGAAGAAAAAATAGCCAGTAAACACCGAGTCCCTTCCGGATTTATGTGTCTTTCTAGTAATTAGGAAATTACAAATCCCTGGGAGTACAGTCATGCAGATCTTCTTTCTCCCTTTGCCAACTCAATCAGTTCTATTCTATACAAGAAGAACATGAACAAAAGGCAGCAATCAAAATCAGTTGATTCAATGACCACCTGTTTCTTTTAATTAAAAATAATAATTTACTGTGAATTCCAGGAGGGGACTGAAAAATCTGCCTTTGAATCATTTTGAACTGTGTTCACGTTGTGCTCTTCTATACAATTATAGAGAAGAAACAGTTGATTGAAAAATTTTCAACTTTCTTTAAAGACAGGTTTTTTTCTGTTTGTGTATTTTCTTAATCCTCTTTAGAGTAGTGAAGAATAAAAGTGGTCTTAGTAACACAGCGGGAAAAGAGATTTTTGTTGTCATTTTTGGCCGAGGTGTCATTTATAATCATAAAAGACTTTTCTTCTACAGCACTTGAGAATCAGTCTTCATTTCTGAATGTCACCCCAACCCTTGAACCCAGAGAGGAATGGGCTGGATTTTGAACTTTCTGTACTGCAGCTGCTCTCAGGGGCTGGTGCAGGTCTGGCACAGGCCCAGCAGGGTTACAGGTTACATCACCTGTATTTTTTCTGGTTTTGCTTAGTCTTTATTTCCCAATCCCACCAGTAGCTGACAGTGTGACTGTAGAGTTGAATACAACTCTATTTATGCTCTGAACACCTACCAGTGTGTTCAGGTTTCCCATCCTGCAGATGTCAGTGGATTGAATGAATGAATTCTTTCTCCAAGCTATTCCTTTGAGTCACTCCAAACTTCACATTCTGCCTGGAGGTAGATTCCTGGAAAGAGTCTGGGTGTAATTTCTCACCAAGTGGGAAAGCACTCTCCTGCCATTCCTGTCCTCCTCCACTGCAGCAAGGAGCTCTTGGTGTGTCAAGATTTTTTCGGGTGCTTGGCAGGTAGATTTGGAGCTCTGAAGTGTCTTGCAGCTGGGGAGGGGTAACCCCATGAGCCAAACACAGCTGATCTGCAGTTGGCCCTGCTTTGAGCCCAGTTTGGGTTCAGGAGTCTCAGAGATCCCAGCCAGCCTCAGTCCTTCCGGGATATTTTTGATTTTGAGGCAGTAGAAGTCTGATCTTTGATCGCACTTCTCTAAAACCAACAAAACTTTCCTGCACTGCAGCTCTGAGAGGGGAAATATCAAACGAGCTTTAAGCATTCGTACATTTTATATTAAAAAATGGTATGATCTTAATCATTCCCAAGAGTCTTGGATTCTCTTTGCTCCCAGTCTCACTCAGCCAGGGAAGAACAAAGCTGCTGACCAGTTAAACAAGGACTTTTTCCTCTTCCTTGCTCCTGGGCTCTGATGACAGAAGCCATATTTTAAGCCCTGGAAGTTATTTCCAGTAGAAGCATCTGGCTCCTTGGCTCTTGCAGCTTCAGAGCTGAAGCTGTTTTCTTAAATTAAGATGCAGAACAAACCACCAATCAATATTTTTGTTTTCTCAGTGAGAAAATAAATAGCAAACAGAAGAATGTGTCTCAAACAGAGGTGGGGTCTGAGTGGGATCCTGGATATTGTAGTCACTGCTTGGAAGGTGTTTAGAAAAGCTGGAGTCTGAAGACCTTCAGAACTGAGAGGGAAATTTGCCTGAGGACAGCGTGGGCTGAATGTGGGATTTGGCTCTGTACAGAGAAAACCACGCTCAAATATATTCTCAAATATGTTTTATTAACTTGGTATTCGCTTGGGGAAGTTAAAGCTGTTTTAAGGGAAATATATGCAGTCCAAATTGCAGTGGTTTCATTGATCTGCTGCAGCAGATCCATACTTCTAAAGGCATTTGGAGGGGGGAAAAAGAAAGATGTGACATTCAGTGGTTCTGTCACAGTAGGGAATGGCTGAAGGCTGTGTATTAAATGAGGAAAACACCTGCCAGACCTTCTGGGCTTTTCCATTGGTAAGGAGGAACAGTGACCTCATATCTCTTGTAACAATTTGTGAGTTGTTTTGCATATATGGAATATATTGTCACCCCTGTTTTCAGTAGAAACACAAACAGCACCACAATTTGTGCTGCTGACATTCAGGAATTGCTTTTTTCTTTTGTCTAAGGGAAGCAGTTTGAAAATGTTAAGCTTTTTTTCCCTGTACACCTTTTAAATTAGTAATTACATATATATGTACGTTTGACTGGGGATGAAGAATAATCTTGTGGTTCTGTTATGGAAATAAAAAATGGAAAATTTGGTACATTTGCACTTCTTTACACAAAACTGTTCTTTGTTGTAGTAGGCCCTGATGGAACCTGAGGGCCTCACAGCTCATCTGCAGAACTCCTTTAAGGTTTTTTTGTAATGGAAAATATAATTCTCCATTCCTCCGAAAATGTTTTTGCACTTGCACTTTTGCGTTTTCTGCTTTTTAATGATCACAAAAATAGCAGTTCAGATATGGAGAAAAAGTCCTTTCACCAACCCTAGGCAGTTTAAAAATTTAAAAAGTTAATCTTATCTCCTGCCTAACACCTTATTAATGTTCATGTGGTGGCATTAATGACTGAAAATGGTCCTTTTTCCTCGCACCTCAATCAGCAGCTCAGGCTCTGGCACTGACAGGTCACAGAATCACGGAATGATTTGGGTTGGAAGGGACCTTAAAGCTCATCCCATCCCACCCCTGCCATGGCAGGGACACCTTCCACTGTCCCAGGTTGCTCCAAGCCCTGTCCAGCCTGGCCTTGGGCACTGCCAGGGATCCAGGGGCAGCCACAGCTTCTCTGGGCACCCTGTGCCAGGGCCTCCCCACCCTCCCAGGGAACAATTCCTTCCCAATATCCCATCCATCGCTGCCCTCTCTTTGTGTATTTTCTTAATCCTCTTTAGAGTAGTGAAGAATAAAAGTGGTCTTAGTAACACAGCGGGAAAAGAGATTTTTGTTGTCATTTTTGGCCGAGGTGTCATTTATAATCATAAAAGACTTTTCTTCTACAGCACTTGAGCACACACAGGACACACATTCCCTGTGTCCTGTCCCTCCATCCCTTGTCCCCAGTCCCTCTCCAGCTCTCCTGGAGCCCCTTGAGGCCCTGCAAGGGGCTCTGAGCTCTCCCTGGAGCCTTCTCCTCTCCAGGTGAGCACCCCCAGCTCTCCCAGCCCGGATCCAGAGGGGCTCCAGCCCTCGGAGCATCTCTGTGAGCTCCTCTGGGCTCTCTCCAGCAGCTCCAGCTCCTTCCTGTGCTGTCCCCAGGGCTGGGGCAGCTCTGCAGGTGGGGTCTCACCTGAGTGGGGCAGAATCTCCGTCTCCTGCTGCCCACGCTGGGGGATCAGCCCAGGGCACGGTGGATCCTTGGTTCTGGTGACACAGTTGTTGACAGTGTCAAGTTGCATCCCATGTAATAATCTGATGTGAAACCTCCACTGGGGCACCATCACACAAAGTGGGGTTTGGATATTTTAAAATTAAAGGCAATGTGGTGATTTAATGCCTTCAAAATTACAGCAGGTCCGGTGTTGCTATCAGGGGGAATAAAATTCTGATCAGAAGGGAGCTTTTAGAGAGAATTGTGAGCTATAATGCTCATAAGCTGTTTTGTGATGTGTTAAGGCACAGTTTGACGTGTGCTGCTGGTTAACCATGCACTTTCAATTATTGCACACCCCCGCCTAAGAGCCACAGAAATGATGGAATGATTCCTCACAGGGGGGTGCTTTCCATCGCTGTTCAATAAAGGAAATGGCTTCATTTGTGCTAAACAAAGGAAGAGGGCAGGGATGGTGGCAGGGGGGCAGGACGTAGCTCGGTGGCAGTAGATAGATGGAGAAACGTGTGTGGTTTGGGGAGATGCCTCTGTGTTCTTCTGCTTCCCTCTGCTGGAGTGCGGCAGGATTCCTGCCTGAACCCCTCTGAACACCTCCAGAGCTGTCTGGGCAAGAGACTTCTGCAAACTCATTATTTATTTGAAATGTTTCTGCTCCATTTTCAGGGTTTTTTCAGTAGTTCCACCTGGTGCCAGTGTGTGTACAACCCTCTCGTGGTGGCTGTGACTCTGTGGCTGCTTCTCTCTGTAATCACGTCTCAGCTTTGAGACTGATGAATAATATTCTGATTTTTGCAGAGCTGTGTGGGGTGTAGCTGCCTGGCTGCTGTTCATCTTTATAGGGATGCTGCACCCAGGCTCTGAAACCCCAGGCTATTAGAAAGTATGCAAATGCAGAGCTAAATTTATGCCAACTCAAAGGTTTTTCAAAGAAAAATATCTAAATGTCTGTGATATCAATTGCCCAGAAGTTTTTATCCCATTTAATTACATTGTATTGCATTAAGTTGTACTTACAAAAATGAAGGGCTGTCCTAACATAGCATTCACTTTTTAGCACAAAAATAACACAAATTTTAATAGAGCACATCATTCATCACTGCTGAACGAGTGCTTCCCCATTGCTTTCCCGTTGCCACTTTCCCCCCTCATAACTTTGACGGATTTTGGAAACAGAAGTAGGTTTTCCCTTTAGATTCACAATTAATCTATGCCAAGTTTAATGCAAAGTTCAATTCTCTTGCAAATAGCAGCCATTATTTGGCAGTTCATCTGGCAGATCCTGGCTTGGCTCCCTGTGTTTACTACAAAATGGGGCTGCCAGCTCTGCTTTGGGAATTATTGAAAGTTTACGTTGATGAAAAGGGGATATTTGAGGAAAATTTACAGGAGCTTTCCTTCAGCTCCGTGGTTTGCCTTAAGCCAAAAAAAATGCTAAAGACAACGTGATTTCCTCTATGATGCACATAAGTTCATTAATGCATGTTTAACATGGGAAGTATGAACCTGTATTAACAACTGATAAAATAATTGCTGTTAATATAAGTAATTAGAGCTGGCAATGTAGTAATTATTATTAATATGATTGCTTATAATTCAAGTGCAAGCCATAGATTCAAGGGTAGTTCTAAGTGCATTAGAAATCCTTGTGAATATGGGAATAAGATGAAGAAGTTTTGCCACCTGTGATGGGTGGATAGTGATCTCTTGGCTTTCTCTGGATGTTCTCAGACTTGTTTCCTAAATAACAATACCATCAGCACTTCAATTTACCAAAAAAACCCCCAAAACAAAAAGCATAGGATTGAAGCAGAAAATAGGATAAAATACTGATGAAAGGTGCACTCTCTTATGTTTTAAATGGTTTTTAGGACATTCTATTAAAAGGATCTTGAAAGAGAGATTTCCTACAAAGTTTCCAGTTCAGGAGTAGTTTTAATACTATTTTTCATTGTCCTCTTATTATGAATGACTTAGTGTGTGCATATAGGATAATAGCTGATAATAGTCAGAACATATTTGCTTCTCCTTGCAAAATCTAATTCACATTAAATTGTTTGTTTGAAACACCCCACAGTAGGAATTTTCACCCAAGGATAGAAAACTAAGATTCAGTATAGAAAGCAAACCATGATTCAAATTATATTCATTGAGTCCTGCAGGGCCAGCTCCAAAGTTTGATGCAACTTGATTTATTTATTTATTCTTGTGGCTGGTTTTTGGTTTTTTCTAAGAATGCTTTTCCTGGGATTTTGTAGTCACACAGAGCGTTGCAGTCAGACATGAGCCCTCGCTCGTGTTGCTTTTCAGTGAGTGCAGGATACTTGTCCTTACATGTCACAGCATTTTTAAGCCACACACACCCCTGCTTAACTTAATTCCATGCACATTCCATTGTTTGGAATGAAATTATTTGGCAGTGTTACATAATTTCAGTCTAATATACAGGTTCCATGTATTTAGTAGACATTGACTGTAATAATTTCCTTATATATAATAAAATAGTTCCTTTCCCTCTCTACCATTACTTTATACTCATAAATACCACTTGTGTCAGATGTTAAACACAGCTTTAAAACTCTGTTTATTCAGTGTCATTCTTAGGAGCTGTGACTTTTGTCCTTCTCAGCCACAGATGTATTACCAGAGCAATGCTTAAATGTAGATATTTATAAGGCAACAAGTCCCCTTCTGTCATCTAAACAAAACAATTTAGGGAAGAATTAGCTTCCCAACTGTGGTTTAAATTGTTTGGAAGGCACACAGTCACCGAGCCACCAGAGAACCCTTCTGCACAGCCACGTTCCCATGACCCTGAGCCACAAGCCCCGTTGCTGTATCTTTAATAAATAATGAAACAGATGTTCTCTGGAGCCCTGGCTGTCACTCCATTTAGGCTCACTGTGTTTACAAAATAGATACAGTTGGTAGCAGTTTGCATTTCATATCTCAGGCTGTACGACGAGCAGAATTAATGAAATAGTTTCAATTTGAAATTGAAATTTCACTTTGAATTTACTTATTGTCCTGGGTGCTCTAAAATTTCTTTCCATACAGTGAAAAGTAGTGGTTATAGATTCACTGTAAAACTTAGAATCAGTGCCAAAATGAATTCACATGAAGAATGCTACCAAAACACTAAAAACCTTCACAAAGGGTAATTTGGCAAAATAGTAACATTGGAAGGCAAAATTTTGCCTTCTCATAGTCATATTTTTGTGATAATTACTAATCAAAGCTCTCAAATTTCTTGAGAAAGCACTTATACTAGAGGGATCTTTTCTTTTTGAGGAAAGAGTCAGCAGGTTTTCCATTTTGAGTAACATGCTGGGCTTTCCTTTTGATTGTTTGGAAAGCTTTGATTGGCAGGTAAAGTTTAAAAATCAGTATTTTTACAAGACAATTTAACAGTTCTTATCTAATACAAGGGTATAATACAAAATGTAGACAGAAGAAAAATATTCTAATGTGTCATTCTGCAGTTGTGTTTTCATTGAGGGTGTTTTAGACCTGGCATTTCATGATTTCCATGGTCTTTCTGAAAGGGGTGTTAGCAAGGATTGATTTCAAACCCCAGTGTGGTTTTTAATGAAGAGTTGTGGCTTTTCTGAATTTCTGACCAAGACTGTGCAGGGATAGTTCTGACTGCAATGCAGCTGGAGCAGGAAGGAGTCATAAAGGATTGCAAGATAAAGAGGGTGTGCACAGGACAGGGCCATCCCCACGTTTATTTTGGCATTGCACACCTCCAGCCTGGTGTACGTGGAGGTCTGGAATGAGCCTGGCATGGGTGAACATATGGAAGATGTGGTTTCTTCCTCTGAAATAAATGTTCCTGGTTTTCCAGAGCGGACCCTTACTCCTAGAGAAACAGGAGATGTCTTTGGATGTGTCATGCATTTAAGTGATTTGGGTGTATTCCCTTTCACTGGTCCTAAATTAGGAAACATTTCCGAGCTGCTGGCGGCCTTAAAATGTCCTCACTCTTAAGTTTCTCTGCTCAAAAATCAGATGGGAACAGCAGTCTCTGTAAAATATTTACCATGTGCCAAGTTAGAATTTATTCCCTTTCGTTTACAACAATACAGATTATCAAGTTGCAGCATTTCAAGATGATCCCATCTGTAAAATCCTGATTTTACAGTCATTGGACTGTATTCCAGATTAGCCCATGAACAGTTTCTTCCCAGTTCTCCTGCTGTATTTTGTGTCACACTTCAGGACAGTGACAATAACACTCTGTAATCAGTCTGTGACTCTTCAGCCACTGACTGAACACTGCCATTAAACTTTATGTATGTGAGCAGTCAGTAAATGAAGTTTTAGTGTGCATAAATCATGGGAACGAGCCTGAGCTGACACATTTTTTTCTTACAGCACCGTAAAAAGGAGAATTAGGAACTGAGGCCAACGTGCCTGTGCCAATGCAGGTACCACTGCAAGGCTGTGAACAAGCTACACACTGAAATGTATTTTTCTGCAGCATAATTTGCAGAGCTGGAAAGCTTTTGGCATTTGAAGTAATAAATTAAAGGTGTGTCAATCTTACCTCTTATGACTTGAGAGTCTGTGTCTGGTTTTCCCTGCAGGATCCCAGAAGCAAGCACAAGTTCAAGATCCACACCTATGGGAGCCCCACCTTCTGTGACCATTGTGGGTCGCTGCTCTACGGGCTCCTGCACCAGGGGATGAAATGTGACAGTAAGTGAAGCTTTCCTTAGGCTACCAAAGGGGTGCTCTGGAGAGTCAGTGGAAGCCCTGGATAACAGCTTCTTACTTCGTTTCTGTGGAAAATACCATTTCAAATGTCAGCTATTTATAGTCCTGGTATATTTCAAGTGGATATTTCGGTACCGTAATAACCTACTAATGAAAATCACCTCTTCTGCTGAGAACACTGTGTATTCAGCTTGATGTGGCTGGAGAGCCTTTGTCATGGCAGTTTTGAGAAAGCCTCTTTTTGGACTGAAATTTCGGTTCAGTTTCTAGTCAAGGTCTAGTATTTTCCTTGTATTTAATTTGTCTTGAAAGTCTCCCATTAGCAAAACCTAATAATCAGTTTAAACCTAGCTCCCTTCATTGCTGACGTGAATGCTCTGTTTTCTTAGTCATATTTCCAGCAAGTCTTTATTCCATTTTCACTTTTTTTCCCCTTGCACTTCATTAATGATATATTTAGCTTTCTGAAATAGATTATTTTATTTTCTGTTGTGTTAACTCTCTACAGAAAGTATTGCAAGATGGAAACCAGCCGTGGCATTTGGTTGAAAACCACGCAGCTGTAATCTGAAAGTCTTGCCAATAATTAAGCATTTTGTCTTAATTTTCACTTTAAATTAATTTTCACTTAATTTTTAGCTTCTCATGTGTGTCTGAACCATTTTTATGTCCACAGCCTGTGATATGAACGTTCACAAGCAATGTGTGATAAACGTCCCAAGCCTCTGTGGCATGGACCACACAGAGAAGAGAGGAAGGATTTATCTGAAAGCTGAAGTCACTGGTGACAAACTGGAAGTAACAGGTAAACAGCTCATTCTGGAATTTCTCAGGTTTTATAAATGTCTGATACACACCGGGAGTTTGTGTGCCTTGGTCAGAACTTTGTGCATTAAAGCCACTGATGGAAAATTTCCTTCCAGAAGTGGGAGGATTTCATACAACCTGGCTTTGAATCAAGAAACTCTACGAAGCTGTGTTCATAAAAATAAGCAGAAAAAAAGAAAATCTGTAGTAACAGCTTTAAAACTTGGGGAATATTAGTTAGAAAATCACTGTATTGCCAGTTTTTCATGTCAAAAGCAGCCCAGCAGGATAAGTAGCTGCTCAGGAAGTTACCCATCATCTTCAGAGCACAAGAGATACACTAAACCTTCATCAGCTGAGGAGTTGTTTCCTGTTTTTGAGAGTATTGAATAAACAAAGGCAACTGGGATTCAATCCCAAATATTACTCCCAGTGAGTTTTAAAATATAAAAAAAGTAATTCTCACATTCTATAAGCTTAAGGTTACCAAGCTAGGGAGGAGGCAGAGAAGGGAGAAAAGGAGAGAGTGGCAGTTCGTTTCCTTAGAAGTGTTTCTCTGGGATTTGTGAATAATCTGTGGTTGTGCACACCCAGATGTGCACACCCACACCCCCCATGGACCCACCCTGAGCCCGAAATTCCAGAAGATGCTCCATGAAACCAGAACAGGGTGCAATGCTTCTGTCACTGCCTGTTTGGTTGTGGGAGTTCAGCACTCCACACAAATGTTGGTTCTTATCTTCACCTCTGGGAAGTTTTACCTCGAGTCCAAACAGATGAGAGACGCCTGCAGATGCTGTTTCAAGATGTTTATTTCTTCTTATCTCTAACTTGCTCTCGGCTCTGGCTGCACGTCTGATGCCAGCCGAAACCGAGTGGGCACTGCCCAGTCTTGGGCCGTCCCTGTCCTTTTTGTGCCCTTTCCAAGGTCCAACCATTCTTCACAACGTATTTATTATTTACTCTTTTATACCAATTAATTTGTACCTATTCTAGACACGTAATTTCTACCTCTTTTTCATTCTACCAATCATTTTGTGCCACCACCACCAGAGAACATGGAGGAGAAGGAGAAGGAGAAGAAGAAGAACAGGGCAATGCCCAAAATCCTCCATCTTAAACCCTTCATCCTCATATTAAAAACCCTAAAATCTACTTTTTTACCTTGTAAAATACTAAACCACTACTCATTTTTACACTCTCGTGATTTGCACTGATTCTTGCAGTGTTGGTAACTTTTCCCATGGGCTAAGGTCACAGACAGTGTTATTCTGAGCTTTTTACCAGGGTCTGGGACCCCCTTCCTGGGGCTCCTGAACACCCAGGACAGCCTGAGGCATGTCCTGACCTCCCACGGCAGCCAGAGGTGTGCCTTGGACTCCAACATTTGGTGTTGCAGAATGGAATTGAATTTGGGGGCAAAGTCAGAGCAGGACAAAGTAGGAGATTTCTTAGAACATCTCAGCTCGTGCCTGTGGTTCTTGGTGTGGTTGTTGCAGCCTGGGGATAAGTTGTGTCAGTGTGGCTCAGGGGACAGAGCCTGGTGCACACCACAAGGATGTTTCTTCCCCCTCTACATTCAATAGAGACCTTACCCCTTTTCACAGAGGAAATCAGACCATCACTGAATTTTCACAGCTTCCAGAAGCAGCAAACTTCCCTGCTGACATTATCCCTCCATGGCTTTGTTCTTTCTAAATCCAAATACCTCCATATTCTCCTGTCAAACCCTGTAAAATGCATTGAAAAGGAGAAGTTTGATAAAATTTAGTTAGAAAGGATCAGAATAGATCCCAAGTGATGCTTAATTGTGGCTTAACTTTTCAAAGAGCTTCCTGTCAACGTGGGAGGGGGAAATTTGTCCAAGGTACTGTCATTAACAGAAGGTGGTTTCACTAAGTAATGAGGCGTTTCAGAGATGGTGATGTGGCTTCTAAAAGTAATTGTACCATGAGAGGGAATTAATTTAAAAATCATCCAAGTGACAAAATTTAATATTTGCTTTATTCTAGGCCTCTTTGAAGAAAGGCTCTTAAATATGGCTTAAACTTTCTGCAATAATGCACATAATTTGACAAATAACATGTGCTTATTTCCTGACGATTCAGTTGGTTTATAATCCTTTTAGGGACAAAAACGTTTATCACAAGTCATTGTGGAACCGAGGCACTGTAAAGTGATAATACAAACAAGGATCCTTTTACTTCAGGGTTTGATTTGAAAAGGTCTTGTCTGAGAGGTGAACATGGTAAAATTGTAACATATTATGTAGGTTTTCTCCATAGGCTCTTTTTGGTGTGAGTGTACTTGGCAAATGTCATTTCTATTGTGTTTATAAATAAAACATTTCCATCCCACAATTTAAGTAGGTTTCTGGACAAGGAGAAGAATGTTTACTATAACTTTGTTGTGTATAAAACAATTACAGTGCTGTGGTTGTGGTTGAGGTTTGTCAGCATTTCCAAGCTTTCTTTAAATAAAAATGGCAATTGTCCTGAAAGCAAGCAGCTTTTTTTTGGTTTTTACATTAAAAATACCATATGGACTAAGCCAAAATGACATTTCAGGTGCCTTTTGTGTATGTTTAAATGAAAAGGAAGTTAGCAATTGCCAGTTCATGGACATATTACAAAATGCAAAAAAAATTCTCCTAGAATGCCATTGCTTCTAAAATATTCATCGACAAAACCTTTGTTAGAATATACAGTTCTCAGAGCTCCCAGGCACAACAGCACTGCCTTTAGCTTTTGGGAAAGGAGGTGAATTAAACGTCCAGGAGGTTTAGGAACAGCAGGAAAAATAATCAGTGATTGACTGTTTGGTTTGAGCCTTTGCCTGAACCTTTTTCAAAGGAATTACTCTGTAGGTGTTGAACTCCTTCAGCTGAATTCCTCAATATCCCTGCTCTGCATCCTGTTTTGGTTGTTAATTAGTTCCTGCTGATTCTTTCCCAGCCAGCCTTGATTACATGCAAAACATTTGTGCTGCTAAAGGGGGACCTGCCACTGGCATTGGCAAATTGCAAATCCATGGGCATCCCGACCATCCCAGCCCCACCAGGACACAGCTGGAAAGGACAACTGCAGGATGTGGTCCTTCAGGGGATGTGGTTTATTTAGCACATCCCAATTTGTCTTTCTTTCCCTCTGCCTTCTTCTTTGGAGAGTTTTGTGGTGCCTTTTGTTTCCAAGAAGCCCCACGGTACAGGCACACTGAGTGTTTTCCGGACAAAAAGTTGGAAATAGGGCTGGTTTTTAATTCCCACTGAATTCCAGGAAGGAGGCGAGGCACTGCCAGGTGGAGCTGCCCAGTGGCTCTCTCAGATTATCTACAATCTCCGAGTTGGCAGGTTCTCAATGGGATTGATGGTGGGAATCATTCAGGCCTGTGTATAAACACACCTAATTCCAATTTACTGAGTCAGATCTTCAGCCCAGGTGCATCAGTGTGGACACCCAGCTTTGTCTGTGGGAGCTGCAGAGACTCTGCAATGCTTCTTTGCAGAGGAGTTGGAATTTTGGATTGATATCCTCTGCCATAACCTCTCCATCTTCCCAGGGTTACTCAGCCTGCCCCATTCAAGGCTTGTTTTTGTTGTAATTCTTAAACATCAGTGGTTTATCTTCAATGGTTGAGTTACTTGCTTGAGAGTTGCGTTGAATATTAATAATTTATGGCACTTGCAGTACAGAAATGTGGTAGTTTTCTTTTTATAGAAACACTCTAGAAACGCATATTTCTGAAATCTCTGAGTTCATGACCCTTTCATAGGTTGGATTGACGTGGGGGGTTTGCTCTTAAGCATAGTAAAGTGCTTTTTGCTATTCTTAATGTCTGCTTTTTACACTGAATTTTCTTCCTCCTGATGTGTGTTAAAAGTTTTTTCACTCTTACATTTACTCCTTGACCCATCTTATAATTTAGGGCTCTTCTGAGTGAGCTTGTAGGTGGTTGAATCACAGTTCTGATTTTTTTAACTTTATTTTTTGAATTATTTTTATAGTGAATGAACAATAACCTTTGTGAGAAAAATAACCCCATCTGGTAAATTGATATATAAAATGCTGCCACGATATTGAGACTTTAAACTGCGACCTCTCAGGCTCTGGAAGTTGGATGTGACAGCAGCTGACAAGGAGGATCTGCCCTCCTGACACTAATTTAGAGACAGGGTGGTGGTGACTTTCTGGCAGCTAATGCACCCCCTGTTACATAAATCTTATTAAAACACATACAGGCACAGCCCAGAATTTTCAGGGGGTTTTAACTGTATTTTCCTAAGCTGCAAGGATCAGAAAATTTGGTTTTATTCTTCAGTGGTGCTTCTGTTATTGAAAAGCAGAGGAAAGCTGGCAGTGATCCCTGCAGAGGCTGGGAGCACTCAAGAGGCTCTCCAGGAATGATCTCCCCGGGAGCTCTGTGCTCCCCACTGGACATTTCCCAGGTTATTTATGAATGTGTGAATGCTGAGCCACCTCCTGGCACTGCCCAGTAATGTCCTGTCACGCTGCTTGCTGGGGCAGGAGCCTCACCCAGACAGGCTGGGGACACAAACTGCAGAATTCTGGCACATTTCTAGACTCTCATCAAAGTTGTTTCCTTAAAAGACCCCACCATGCACACACTCTGATAATTTTATTGTGATTTTCAGTGTTAGTGTCTGTCTTTGTTAACATTCATTTCATAATTTGCAGCTGATTTTAAAAGGGAGCATAAATGAATATTGTGGCTGCTTGACCAGCTTTTAGTACCAAATGCCTATAAAGTGATCCCAAATTATTGTTTCCATGCGGGACACATTTTTAACATCTAAAAAACACAAATCTCATGGTTTACTTCACTAATACCTTCTTTGTGACATTCCCAGAATCTGCAGGGTTGCTGCAGACATTACAGGAAAAGCTGTGCCTTTAGCAATGCCAGCCCTGGTGACAGCTAAAAGCTTCCTTCCCACTTCAGTCATTAAAGTTACTTTACCATGAAGAAACAGCCAATGCAAGGGGTTTAAAAAGACCATTAATTTTTCAGTAATGGCCATCTGCATGCGTCCAAAAAAATTAACTAGATCTATGAATAATTTTAACTATAAATAATTCCTTTAACTATAAATAATTCTTATTTATATAAGAATTAGAAATGGAACAGTCTGAAGCCTTTTCCAGATTATTTGATCCATCTTGTGGTAAGATTTCTGTTTCATTAAGCAGCTGTCCTGCCCAGTAGCACATATATTTTAAGAAAATAATTTTTGTAAAGAAAATCTTCCTTTAAAACAAAAATAGAATTGCTTCTCTGAGATTTCCAGGTGAAATTGAAACCTATTGCAGACACAAGAACTTAGGAAGCAGTGTTAGGGATGATGGTGCATTTTTTGTTAGTAGGAGAGAATATCTTATTAAATACAGAGGAATCAAGTCTCATGCAACATCAGCTCATTTTTCTTCTTGTTCTAGACAAGGATATTCATCAGCTGTTCCTTGTACATCACCTGTACAGTGCAGGTGTTCATTATGTTGCCATTTTTCAGGGCTCAGGCATTGGGCTCAGGAGGGATATGAAAAGAAATCCTCACTGGGCAGGGGAGTTGTTATGGAATAGAGAAAAGTCTCATCTCTGAAAGCCCTTTTAGTGATGGAAACTATAGAGACTGAAAATTGCCTGGAAAGCAGGATTTGTTTCAGAGTCAGTTGTACCTGTGAGTCACAAGCAGCTCCAGAAATGAAGCATTCAGTGAGTTTTAAAAAATCTCATCATAAATCTTCAATGAAAGCAGAGCAGTTTTGGAGGCAGCTTTGGATTTTGCATACGAAGAGTACAAATCCACAAATGGGAAGAAAGACTATTTTCAGTAATAGGTAAATCTTTCAAACTGTGATTGAGGGGTGCAAGAAAGGTACTGGGGAGAAAGTTCCTTGGCTGGGAGTGCAAGATCCTCTGTCACTCACTCAGGCATCTGTAAACTGGGCAAACCAGAAAATATGTACCAGAAACTTCTTGAGGAGGCAGTGAGAATTTTGGAACAATTCACCAATGCTTTTTTGTGAGAAAAGGGAACTTTATGATGTATTGGAGCTAACAACAGTCCCCCTTTTCCTTCCTTTCTCTGGGTACCATGCCAGGTGAGACCACTGGAGTCTTGCAGCATCTCCTAAAAGCAGCTTTTGGCATGAGGGTGAGAGATTTCTGCTCATCTCAGCTGCCTGTAGGACTGAAAGATTGGCAAGAAATGGTTGCTGTGGTTTGTAAACTGTTCTATTACCCACATTTGGGAACTCGGGGAAAAGGTAGCTGTGACTCACTCGTAAAGGAACTGAGGACTCATGCTGAGAATCATTCAGCTTTGTCCTGGGGACAGAAACATTTATTTAGTCATTCCTATGATTAAATTTATCTGCTGGTACCACAAGGAGCTATAAATCCACAACTGCATATGGCTTGCAACTCTTGACCTGCACAATCTCATGGAAAAAGTTTCAGCTTTGTCATCCACTCTCTGACTTCCTTAAAATCCTGCCTGTATTTCTTCTCCTTACATGAAATGTCAGTTGTTCTCTGCCAGCCCACTCTGTTTTATTTAGGTTTTTATTTAAAGTATGAATACCTAAGAACCAGCTTTGTGTTTGCTTATGTCCTTACATTATTCCTGGAAGAGTGGGAGTCCCAGTTTCAGGCACGGCTCCTGGATGGACACTGCTGGTTTGTAAGTGGCACTTGATAGAAGAGCCATAGGACAGACATCAAATAATCTGCATTTTCAGCTGAGTACACACTTATGACTTCCATTAAGAGGAAGAAAATGGCACATTTTTTCCCCAGCGCAAGTTGACAATTATTTCTGGGTTTTAGAAGGAAAACCTGAGCAAGACTGGATTTATTGGAGACTTCAATCCATGCTTCTTTTTTGACTTTTTATCTGTGTTCTTTCTCACTCCCCATTAAGGGTCCAATCTGGAAAAAATGTTAGGAAATTTACCTGGTGCCAGCTGCTTTGCTCAGTACAGAGATTATTATCATCCTTAATATTTATGACAGAAAACTGACAAGTAGTATTTCAGGTTTCTGCCCAAAGTGAAGCTGAACTGCACCTCCCTTCAATGTTCTCTAATTTAGAGTAGCATCTCTATCACCCTGTTGAGTTTAATTAACCAATAATTACCAAGCAAGATGAGATTGCTTGCTATGGTTACAATTATAGCAGAATTCAGCTGCTGTAAATTGATTTATTTTCGTGGAGTTCTTTTTCATTTAACTTTCTCTAGCACACACAAGAGATACTGCCTTTGGTGGGGAGGGGAAATCTCTTCTTCATGTCAATTCTCCCAGAGAAACCTGATCTGTCCCGTTAAAAATAGGGCACATTAGAGAGATGAACCACTTGGATGCTAATTCTTGATAAGCACTATTTAGCACAAGTATCATCACGCTGTTTCCTCAGGAAAAGAAGTGCTAAGTCAGTTGGAAAAAGATGTCTAAGGGTATTAATTATGCAGACAAAAGTACAAATGGGCCAGATATCTTAAAACAGGGAGTGAGATAATGATTTCGTTAGCAGCCTGTATTTAGTACATGTTGCATTTTTCCTTCCCAATTAATCTTTGAGCTTCTCTTTCTTGCATTTAGAGGGGTTTTTTTTTTTTCCATTTTCTGTGTTTGCTGCAGAAGAAAGCAGCAATTTGACACATTCTGCCATGTCCTCCTGCTGCCAGAGCTGTTTTGCAGCATTTATCAGGGCTGGGCAGGGGTGGCTTTGTCCAGGGATCTCTGCATGGCAGAACCTCCACATCCACCCAGCCAATCACTCAAAATTCTGTGTTTCACACTGAGCCTCTGCAGGTAAAATTTAAACATAAAAGCTCAGCCTGAAGAGGGTAAAATGAAGCAATTTTGTTCGGAGAATTTTAGCGGAAAACTTACCAGTGTGTATTTTTAGGAAGCTGTAGAACATGTGGAGAGTTCTGCTCCTCACTTACGGCAAAGTGCGGCACAGAAATAAAAATCAAAAAGGGGATTTTGAAGTAATAGCTCCTGTGCCAAACCTGGCAGTGCAGTCACACAAACCATGCAGAAGAAGACTGAAAAAAACCCAACCAAGAAAGCCATCATAAACCCAAATATAGGATGAGAGAAAGCAGCTTGCACTGAAAGCTGTCACTTCATCCTTCACTCGCTTTGTGGTTCTTAGTCCCTTTGGGACTGTAAATACTTAGCTAAAGTGAGTTACTTAATCTCAATGTGATTCCTTGGAAGTATTTGAAGATTATTTTCAGTGCGCTAAATTTTTTTAAATTGGGTGTTTTGGTGTTTTTCGTGGGTTGAAGAGAAATGTTTTTCCAGCTGACCACTGGGTGTGAAGACCATCAGAGGGCAAACTTGGAGTGAGTGAATGGGGACAATTTCTCTGGCCTGAAAGGCACCATTCCCCCAGCTGCAAAGCCCTGCCAGCTTTAGACATTCATTGTGGAGAAGTACAAATGGAATGGGCTGCAAGAAAGATGCATTTATTTTCTATTCTTTTAAAACACAGTGATTTTTTTCCTGATACAATTCTTTGAGGAATACACATCGTGAATAGAATTACAATTTATTCTAAACTTTTAGCCCAGAAACATTTTCTGTCTCTCCTTTTAAAACCAGAAATTTAGGAAACTTAATCAGTATCAACTGTTGGGTCAAGTTAATGTGATTCCTTTCCAGCCATGATCTAAGTTCATTAATTAATTTACATCGGAATGTCTGTTCTGCATGAGAATTATCTTGACAAATAAAGTAGTGTCTTCCAAATCAGTAGCTCACATTCTTGTACTCCTCTTATTCTATATATAAAATAATATCTCTGTTGTTTGGATGCCTTTTAACCTCTGTGCTGGGAAACAACAGATTGAAATCCTGGGTAGGTCTATAATTTTTAGGTTGTAGTATGAAAATGCCATTTAGATCTGGGGGAAAGAAGAACAATGCCTTGAGCAAAGAGTAACTATTTGTTGCTGAAGATCCTGACACCTTTTTTCTTTTCTTTTTTTCTTTTTTTTTTTTGCATAAGCTCTAACTGACTTTCAAGTGTCTCTAAAGTCCAGATTTCTGTAGGAAATACTTTCCATCAAGAAATATTAAGTTGCTTAAAGGTTGATCTTTCCTAAATTTCCTTTCAGATTTCTTTGGTTAGGTAGATGAATTTTTTAAAGCCCTCCTGAATGACAGCAGTAGCTGAGGGCAGTGTCAGTCCTGGATCATCTCTCCAGTGGCTCTCAAAGGCTGGAATTCCTTCATCCCTTAGGAACCATGGCACCCTCAAAGCTTCTTGCAATCTTCCTTCCAGAAGCAATTCTAACCTTAAACTCTGACTGTCACAAAGGAATTCCTGGGTGGAAGCTGTTTTCTGTCCCAAACCCCAGAGGGCTGCTGCCCCCAAGTTTTGAGATGTCCAGCTGTGAGCTCCAAATTCCCCATCCCAGCTTGATCCCAGTTCATTGCAGCATGGGCTGGTTTGGGTGGGACAAGGTTTCACAGCAGGAGGAAAATTCACCTTTTATTCTTCAGAATTCCTGTTCCATGATGTGGCAATGTTGCTCAAGTGTCTGGCAGAGGGAGGGCAGTGCTGTCTGTGCTCACCCTTTGGGATACTCCAGCCCCTGCAGGTTCCTGACTGTTCCCTCTCTCTTCGGGGATCGGGAACAACTCCAGATCAATTAACTCTGTTTCCTCCTTTGACATTGTAAAAGCAGAAGCTGCTTTAGGATTTTTGTGAAGCTGAAGCTCCACTTGTCTTCCCTGCACTTTTCCTTTGGTTGCTGTCATGACAATGCTCACAACGATTCCATCTGACAACTAATGAGCCGTGAATCCGTGGGAAGGTTGGTGTTAGAAACCTTCCAAAGAGGGCTTGTGTCAAACACCTGATCCTCTGCAATCCACTGTGATCTGGCTGTGGCTCTTACAGTATTTGGCTCCTAATCCTGTGGTTGTATAACCTAAGACTGATGAGGGAACAAAAGCACGAGGAATTGGTACCTGCTCAGAACAATTACAGTGATGGATTTGGATGTTTAATCATTGCGTACAGGGAGAGCTGCCTGGAAGCTGCGTGTTGCTTGTGAATCACTCTTCTCTCCTGTCATTGCTCCCTGCTATTCTTATAAATATCACTCAGTACAACCTTTCTTTACAACAAGTAGTTTCTTCCATGCCAAGTCTGACAAGTGGGTTTCACATTTTATTTATTTGTCGATGTGATTCAATAGCTCTGGTCTGACATGTAATTTCTTTCTTACCGCTGATGTGTAATCCTGTGTTTTATATTGACAGTGAGAGAAGCAAAAAACCTCATTCCCATGGATCCAAATGGACTCTCAGATCCTTATGTCAAACTGAAGCTCATCCCAGATCCTAAGAATGAAAGTAAACAAAAAACAAAAACCATCCGTTCTACCCTGAATCCGGACTGGAATGAGTCATTCACATTGTGAGTTTAACACCCTGATTCAATGGGGATCTTTGGACGTATTCAATTGTTTGTTTCAGTGGTGACAACTCCTCCATTTCTCTCCTTTTTAGTAAATTAAAACCTACAGACAAAGATCGCCGGTTATCCGTAGAGGTCTGGGACTGGGATCGGACAACCAGGAATGATTTCATGGGATCTCTCTCTTTTGGGGTGTCAGAGCTTATGAAGATGCCAGCCAGTGGATGGTAAGAGTTTCTGAAAAGAGAAGGAGAGGATATATCACCAGAAGTTTTAAACCTGTCTTTTTTTCAGTGTGATCTACCTTTTTTTTTTGAGCTTTTCACTGTGTTTCAGGCTATAAATTCACAGAAAGTGCAACTCAACCTAGGAAACACAGGCTATATATATCAAAGGAGGATAATAAAACAATTGCTTTTCTTTTGTGCTGTTCCTGAAACTACTGCTGGAGCCAGGAGCTGCTGCAAACTCAATTCTGTGTACACAGTCTTGTGATAGAAATTTTATTTTTATCTCCAATATGATGTGTTCAATACTAAGTGTATCATGTTATATATAGCTCTGCAAAGTCAAAGCACATGGAAACTGATCTCATCAAATGCCATCCCATTACCTGCCAGGAGAGGGGTAGAACTCTTCACATCTCCTCAAAAATGACATTTCTCCAAAGACAGTTGTTTAGGGCTATGGAAGCACTGGAGACAAAGGTTTCTCCTCAGGGTTGATGTCTCCCATCAAATCCCAGGATGAGTGGGAAGAATCTCCTTGTCTATTAAACTACCTTGGATAGTTTGGGATTAAAGATCTGATTTCAGGTAAAACATATTCTATTTCTGAGTTTGGTGTTAGAGATCAGAGGATGTTTGGTCTCTGAGATCAGTTCTTTGCATACCTGTGACATTGATACAACCCACACACAAACAACTAAATCAGATTTTAAATCTATCAGGAAAAAATGGTAAAGTCACCGCTTTTTCCTCAAATCCACCACAGGTACAAGCTGCTGAACCAAGAAGAGGGCGAATATTACAACGTTCCAATTCCAGATGCTGGTGAAGATGGAAATGCAGAGCTCCGGCAGAAGTTTGAGGTGAGGATTAAACACAGATGTGTGCAACTAAATATTGCACTTATTTTTCACTTTATTACAAAACAGAAAAAAGGTTGTTAAAAGAGACATATGTTAGAGTGCTCCTGTTTCTGTTCCTGTGACAGCTCTGTGTGTCTTTGGTTTTCTTGAAGATTGGACCAAATGGTTTAATTCAGAGGTGGCATCATTTTCCTGACAGTTCAGCTTCTCTGCTATGACACTTAGAAGTTGGTATTTTAAAATATGTTATGTCAAGTATATGTAATAATTTCAATGTCTTTTAACAATTGCTGTGAAATCTGCCAGCCATTATCACTGATACCTGCAATATTTGACAAATGAAATTCTCAGAAACAACGGCATTTTGATACTTTGAATGTTTCACGCTGGAAGTTGGGGCGTTTTAAGAAAACACTTTCGGTGTTCATACTTTGGAGCTTTAAAGTCTTTGCAGAAGGTTTTCATGTGAAATTCTGCTCTCTGTAGAGTGGGGAAGGATGTTGATGTTTTTTAAGGATCAGAGGTGTTGCTGGTTATGTACAAAAAAGGAAAATCCAGAGAGAAGTGATGCTTTCTGCAGTTTCTTGCCTCCTGTGGTGCCAGCTGGAGAGCTTGGTAGCCACAACAGTGGTCTCGTGTGCCACACAAAGGAGTTTTTTGTTAATGATCACACTCTGCCTCTTCTGACAACCTCAGCCAGCACTACAACAAAATATTTGCTGGCCACTGAGGCCAGGAGCAGGACAGGTATGGGCTGGAGTGAGAGGGGTTTGCTCGTGGGTCCAGCTCATCTCCCCTTCCTGCTCTCCCAGCTGCACACACAGCCTGGAGTTGGAAATATTCCAACCTGCACTGCTGCTTTCTTTTTTTTCTGGTAGGACATTTACAACCTTAGCCAAGCTGTTTATCCAAAATATAATGAATGTACCTGTTGTGCATAAACCACCCTGCCTGTTCCTTTCAACCTGAAATGGCAATTTTCTATGTTCACCATCAGGCAGAATTCTCCATTGTTATTATAAAAGATGGGTTAACCCACGAAAGTGAGGAAAAACGGCACATGTTCAACTTTCAAGAAGGAAAAAGAAAAGGTGCACCAATTTCTTCTGAACGCATTTGGATCAGCTCCCATGTCTGCAGCATGAACTATGATTTTTGTTATACATTTGAGAAGTATTTGAACCTCCATTCCATTTTCCTTTCTTCCCAATTGTGATCTGACCAGTGTGATTTCATTTTGCTGCACTAGGTCATTTGCTATTCAAGATCATGTTTATTTTTTATCCTCCCTAGAAAGAATAGCTTCAAAAGTAATTCTGTCCATGTTTCTGTGCATTATGCAGAGCCTGGAATTGGGTGAATATTTATATATTGGTATAAAAATTTACCTGTTTTGTATCAGGTCAGAGACAGCACAAAGACAAGTCACTAAAATTGTCCACTTAAAAATGTCAGATATTATATGCAGTGTGCTTGCATATTGAATTTACAGTCTCTGAGGCTGATTCTTAATCCTGCTGTAAATACTTTGGTTGCAGGAGGAACAGTCAGGGTTTATCCACATCCTGCAATGAAGTGGAGTAGAAATCCTGAGAGGATTCGTGTAAAGCTACTGGACCTGGTCCCAGAGACAGCAGCTTCACCAAGGGGCAGCTCTGCCTCAGAAATAATTAGTCTGGCTCAAAGTCTAATTAGTTCAGCCTCAGCACTGTGTATTTGAGGCCCTCCCTGTTCTGGTCTAGCCTGGTTGGTGCTATTTGAGTGACTGAATTAATCCAGGGAAGGGAATGGGTCTTCAGCAGGCACACGGTGTCTCCAGGAATGTAATTTCCCAAGTTGGACAATGAACAGTTTTAAAACTCCGGGATGATAAATGAGAATATTGGTACCAGAACAAGCCCTGTAATTGTAACGAGGCCAGGGCTGGTGTAATGTAGTGTTACATCACTGAAGGATTTGGGTTCACCCTCGTATCCTACCCCATATGAGAAGGAGCAGAGGGAAGCAGCACCCTCCACAGAATATTCTTCTTGGTTTCAAGGGGCATCACTGTGATGGCTTCTAAAAATTCACAGCACAGATGTCTGAATGGTGGTATTACACTTATTAGCTATTCTGGTATGGCACATAAGTGGTGCTGACTCTGATCATCTTTTACTTTATTTCTGTTATCATTTATATCCTGGCTTGCACAGGCATTTTATTTTAGGTGCCCTGTAATAAGGAACAAGTAGACAGCACTGAGAAAAATGCTGCTATTTGTGATTTAATGACATCATCTAAATAAATATTGCCACTGTTCTATAATCAGCATTGGATCCTTACAGGAAGAAGATTGCAGGTCTTGACTGTCACTTTCCATGGGGACTGAATTTGTCAGGAGATTAAAATACAGATAGACCAAGGGGTCACACTGGGCCACCTTCCCACTCATCAGTTTATGGAAGGAGTAACTCCAGAGTTCTTCCCAGTCCAGTCTGCACTTGTGGTGCTTGGGGTATTTTTTGATATATGACTGTGTGATTGGTAGCCAAGCCACAATGATTTAACTTTGAGTACAAAATTGCAACAATTTCCACAAAAATATTGCATTAGTAATATCAAATACTTAAAAGAAATACTGGTGGCCCTCAGAGTAAAGGGCTGTATAAAAACCTGAGACACACAAGAGTAGAGAAACTTTAGGATTAGGATTTCATTGTTTCATGTTAAGAAAGAATAAGATTATTTTCAGGTTAGAAAAGACCAGAGAGCAAACAGATGTAGAATTTCTGAAACCAGTTTCTGATCTTGAAAATTCTAAGATGTTCTGAAAGTTGACTTTGCCCTTTTAACTGAAGTTTAGGAATGTGGGTAGGACCTCCAAGACCACTTAGGAGCTACCTCCCATTTAAATCAGAATTTTAGAAATAGCTGCCTGCATCCATTTTTCAACAGGCAGCTTTGAGATTCGGCCTCCAGCTCTCATTGATCTCAAACCCTTTACATAGTACCATCACATCCTTCTTAGCACATCGCTTTCACAACCCAGATTTCTTATGGAAATGTGGCTCTTAGCCACACGAATCTCATGGAAATGCTGCTTTGCTCCCTGGACCTTCTGGCACAAATTCTTAAGGCATTTATTCAATGTAAATCTACCACAAAATATCTATACAAGATTATAAATAAGAAAATAATAATAGATTCAAATATTCTCTTTGCTTATATTTAGAATTGAATGCTAAAAACTGTTTGTCATGAGAAGTTTCCTCATGGCCTGTTCTGCCACATCTGAATCAGTTGAAAAATTAACACCCAACCTTTGCCCAGAATGGATCCTATCCAACAAATGGGACCGAATTTGGAAAAGAAAGAATTGAGGAGGACGGTCCTTTTTTTACCTTTTGTATTTTATTGCAAGGAATTTTCTTATTGTATTCGATGCATAATCAATATCAACTTGTGCAGTATATAGAAATTGAGGTATATTATGCAGAGGTGCAATGCAGTATTTTCTATACAACAAATTTTATTAAATCTACGTATTTTCTGGATCTCACCTCTCCCTAAAACTCACAAACCTATTATCTGCTCATTTAGCAGTGTGATCAAATCTGTCCTCAGTGATTTATACATGATACATCATTATTAATATTTAGAGATAAAAATATACTCCTGTAGGAAGTGGAGGCAGGATAAAATCTGTCACTATTTTTCAGTTGCTTTTAACCTTTCGTTGTGAATTTTCTCTCTGGAATGGCATTATTTGTGACCATCTCAGAATGAAACTCCCTTCTCACCAGGCATATTCAGAATAATTGTGGCTGCTCCATAATTGTCCGTGCTAAGGTTGCCATGGGAACTCCCAACAGTCCCAGGTGCCTCCGTGGACCCAAACTAGCAAATCTTCTAATGCAGCATCTACTCTGTTATGGACTTATTTTCTTCTTGCAGTACTTTTCTAGTGAAAGAAAAAAGCAGAATATTGAAATGATGCAACCTTCTGCTATTTTTTTTCTACCTGGTTGTGATTTGAGCAGTAAAAGGCCTCTGCCATTTAGAGCATCATTCATTTTCTCCTGAATTTGGGGGGAAAAAAATGTGCAGGTTCTAAAACTTCTATTGTGGGAAATTATTTGAGCTTGGTCAAGCCCTTTTTACTTTTCCTGCTTAGTAAAGCACTTCTTGATACTTAAATATCACCTTAGAATAATAATAGAATAATTCTGGTTTCAAAGTAGGCTGGTGAATTGTTCTATGATCTCCCCGCTTCTTTCCACATCACCAGCACTGGGAAATGTTATTAAAAATAAAGCAGCTGTTACGGTCCATGTAAAGGATTTTTTAATTAAACAAAGAGCAGAGCAGCCATAATCCTTACCCATGGACACATTTACTGAGCACAAGGTGTGTTGGTGATGGGAGCAGTCTGAGTCACTGCACTCAGCTCTGGCAATTGCAGTGATCCCAGCAAGGGAATGGGATTCTGCTCATAAAACCCTCATTTTAGAGCATCTCTGGGAAGGCACACAATGGTCCTCCTGGTGCACACTCTTCACATGTCAGATGTGTTCTTTTGTTCTGATCATTTCCTTTAGTGTGGCTCTCTGGGTGGCTTTCACAGGAACAAAATCCTTCCTTTAATTTCTGAGAGCTGTGACTGCTGTCCCACCACGGGGACCCTGGGAGGGGACAAACACCCACATCCACATCCCTGGCTTTGAGTCCTGTTTGTGTGAGCGTTTCCAGCTGCTTTGACCCATGGAATTGCTGATGGAGGCTCTACAGGAGCTGCACCTGTAGTTCTTTTTGCAGCCCAGAACACGAGGAGAGGGAACAGAGCTGAGAACAGGGTGGATGCTGTGTCTGAGCACTGGGAGTGGTCAGTCAGTGGTGACATTTTGGTGACATCTCAGTGCTTCTAAACCAGAACTATTACTATGATCCTAAAGAAAATGTCTTCTAAAATGCTTTATCATTTTAAAGATAAGAGTAGAAAGGATGTGGAGCTTGGCCATCAGGCTCGGTTATAAATACCTGGAACCTCTCCAGTGACGCAGGATCTGAGAGATATTTCTGCTCCTGAACTCCTCCAGGATGCAGGGCAACACTTAGTTTGACCAAAATTGTGTGTCAGTCCTTGTGCAGACCCGAATTTACAACCCAGAACCACGTGTAAATGTGCATTTACACCATCAGGCCTCTCCTTGTGGCAGCACAGCTGGTGTTAGACTGGATCTGAAACTGTCCCCAGGCTTCAAGGCACAGCTAAAACTTTCTGATGGGTTTTGTTGCTCTTACAGTCTAATGCTGAAGAAACATCTTTCATTTGTTTATACTTTATTTTCTGAACATCAGTACACTGTTTCAGATTGTTTCAGTGCAAGCCCTGCATTTCTTTGATCTTTAACACTCTTAATTTTTTTTAAAGCCATTTTTGTCTGCTTCATTAGAAAGGAGAAGACCAGAACTTTCTTGATTAATTTGGCATTCTTCTAATATTCACAACAATTTTAGATTCAAAGGGCATTTTATTTCTTTCTTTTAATCAGAGACCAGGACATCCTAGAGCTGTCTTAATTCTGAGCTGGAGGCTGGGTAGAAGTGCTGCAGTTGCATAGCCAGGGCCATAGCAGATACTGCAGGGACTGTAGCTTCTTGAGAACCCAGTGAGTCTTCTAATTAAATCTATTTTCATTCAAAAAAACCACCCCAAACAAACAAGCAACCACAAAACTCCCAAAACAAACTGTAGAGGAGCTTGTGATTTTGTTAATTTGTGATTTAACTTCTCCAGGTCTCTGCAAAGTGTTATAAGGGCTGTGAAGGAAACATTACTTTTACATCTCTGGAGGATGGTGATGTTTTGCCCCAGAGCTGTTATACTGCAGTTACTTTACTCTCTTTTTAAAAAACAAATAAAAGATATGATCTCTTCCATATCTGACTCTAACCAATATGCATTCCCACTTTGAAGCTTCAGGCAGGTCAGCAAAGGGGACATGCAAAAGAGAAATCATGTTGCTGACACTTCGAATTGCAAATGACAAGATTAAATTTACTTTTCAGGAACAGACACTAAGCCACACTGAAATCATGACCAGCCAAAATATCACTGGCACATCAATCCACACTCATTATGCATATAGAGATATAAAAAGAAGAGCTGCTTTTTTTGGCCATGGCACTCATTCCTATTTTTAAATTGTGCATATTTAATCATTAGAGAATAGTTTGCAGCATTATAGAGATGCTGTTAGATGACTCCATCTGTTCTGTACTATAGTTTGGCAGGGGGAATTCCCATATGCAGTTGTCTGGAGGTTTCCCATCCACTCACCACGGCTCAAACTGGAGAACTTGAAATTTCTTAACTAGATGGCAGAAATCTCTGGTTTCAGCTTGTATCAGCTGCCGATTTCCTTAAGGCTTTTCTCAGTGTGTTGTGATGTGAGGTGAAGAATATAAAAAATGATGTTGATAGCAGGGATTCCCTTATCCCTTATATAAAGGTGAAATACGTGTGGCAAAACAAGGCAAAAAGAATCTCCCAAATCCCTCGTGCGCTGTCGCCCCTCTCCGAGGTCACTGAGAGCCCCAAGTGCTGGTGCCCAGCTGGGCACACGGGAGGTGTTTGCCACGAGGGTGTTTCATGCATGGGGTGTGTGTTTGTGAGGCTGAGGTCACCCCAAGGAGCAGCCCAGCCCTGGCCCTGGCCGTGCTCCTGTCCCTGCTCCTCCCTGCTCGGGTAATTAACACCGATTTATTTGTCCTGGGTTTTTTCTGTGCTTAACAGACGTGTCCATTTCTGTATTCCCGCTGCTGCTGTGTCTGTATTTGTTTATTCTGCTGCTAATTGTGGTTGCTGTGCTGAGCCAGCCCGTTACTAACCATGCAGTCTTTCTCCCTTTCCTGTCTCTTCCAGGACTGTCATGTAAATATCCACTTCTTCAAGGTAGTTTTCTCCTTGGTGTTCTCCTACACACAACCCCCTTTACCAGCATCTGAAGTTATATTAAGTTTAATTTCATCCTCACCATCTTTTAAGGATGCACTTGTTTTTTTCCCACTTCAAGCTTTTCTAATTGATTAAAAAAAAATAAAAATTGAAGTGCGAATCTTCCATAATTTGTCACAAAGTGATCCTCAGATTAGAATTTTAGTACAAAAAAAGAGTGATCAAACCTGAGCAGATGCAGTGTGCTTTTCTTTTTGAAGGAATTACCTAAATGAGTGCCACCTTCTCATGGAAAATGGAAAAAGGTGCATCTTTAATTTGAAAGACATTCGTGGAACTTTAAGTGACTTTCACAGATAGAATAATGCTCATGGTCACTGTATTTTTAAATAGATAAATTTAGATAATAGAGCATGCATGTTTGATGATTTAACATAGCACATCTATTGCTGAATGTTATTTGGAGTATGCTATATTGTAAGAGATATTGCCCATGTGCACAGATGCTCTGATACCTGAAATACCAATTCACCTGTTTATTTCTCATTTTGCTCCTTTCACTACTCCCCACATCACTGAGTTACTGCCATAAAAGTTACATCTCAGCACTGAGAACATACATGTGTTTTGTTTATATTTGCATGTATCTCTAACGAATTATCTTGCTTTATTAGGGCGAAGGCCACTGGCACAAACCCCACTTTCAGTTTCATACGTTGGTTAAGTTACAATTTATATTAAAATTTGAAGCTCCTTTGTTGCAAATTGTTCTAAGACTTAAGATTACTGAAGCCATTATCATCTCCAAATAGTATTTTTACAACTGAAGTTGACCTGGAGCACTTTACAATATCATTCAAGGTTTAAAATACTTAATTTTAAAAATAAATGTTATTTTTTAAGAGTTGTTTATATTAATAATGCATGATTTTAACAAATGTTCTAACACTGAACCAGAAAAATCAAATTATTCACTTTTTTTTTCTTTACTTTGATTCTTTACCTCAGAAAAGCTTGTACAGAAGAGAACTGCCCTTCCTCAATCCTTTACACCTCTTCATATTTTGAAATAAAATCTCATGGTGGTTTCATTGGTGAAACTTGTCTCATGCTGGGCAGTTGGAAGTTTCTCTGCTTAAATGCATTTTTAAACCAGAGCAAAAGTCACCCTGATAAAATGCATCTGGGATAAATAGGAAGTTTTGTCACCTCATTGTAGAACCCAGGCCTTGAAGAGCACTGATGTAAGCTGGCAAAAGTCCTTGGCTAATTCATGTTTCCACCATGGGAGTGCACCCAAAAAAAGCACTGAAGGGTTTCCCACAGCTGCTGCTTCACAGGCAAAATTCATGTTTTAGTCCTGGTGGATTACAAACATGAATTCCAACGGAGAAAGCTGGCACTCTGTTTCTATGGGGACACTCTGGAATTCAGGGTTTTTCATGGAAAAAACGCTTCCTTGTTTATGATCTTTCTTTTCTCACTAAATCACTGCAAATCCCCATTCCCCTGCTGCTGGCAGTGACACTGAGCCCTGAGCTCAGCTCAGGAGCATCCCTGGGGAGATGCAGGGGATCCCTGGGAGGGGGATTTTGGGAATGGGTCTTTGGGAATGACCTGTGGGGTTTCACTTGGTCTGGGGCTGCTGGGGAGGTTTCGTGCTCACATTTGCAGGATTGGAACTGAAAGGAAGCAGCAGGAGCAAGTGAAGGAGGAAGGGCTGCATTCCTGAGGATAACCCAACAGTTCTGAGCTAGAAACCAGTAAATGTACTATCATTAATTTATAATATCACAGCAAGTGGGAGATGTTGTGAATACTCGTTTATGGAATAATCAGACACTGGGAAGGGTCACACACCTATCCTGCTTTTTTCCCACTGCTGCAAAATGTGTATTTAAATAGATTATTTCTCAACATCATGCAGAAAACACGTTCATCTGTGTGTGTGTGTGTGTGTGTGTGTGTGTGTGTGTGAGAGAGAGAGATAAATCATTTCAGAGCACATTAAGATTTGGATACAGAATCCCAAGGTTTTAAAATCAGTCCTGGTCTGCAGCTTTGTGTGGCTGGTGGGGTTTGATTGCAGGGATTTGCTCTAAGATCAGGGAGAAATGAAGTCCTTAAAAATTCTTTTAGAACACAATTTTTTTTCTTTTATTGAAATTAGTTTTATGCTTAAAAGCAAATTCCACACTCTAGGTTTTTTATTAGTGAAAACTAGCAGTAATTTGCATAATTAAAGAAGGAAGGAGCATATAGAAAAGCAGTTCTTCTTTTGACACTTAGGGATTCACTGTTGCAGCATCCTAGTGGCTTTTGGGGATTTTTATTACTAATACCACAGGATCCTTCTGCAAGAATTCTTGAATATTATTCCTAGGCAGCCTCTTTAATTACATTTCATCTCGTTAGGCACTGCTCTGTTGCAGGGGAGGGAGTGTTTGGCAATAAAGGCAGGAAACAAAGTGGACTCAGGTGGCCGCAGGATTATTAAACAGATTAAACATGTTGACAGTGCCAAATGGGGAACTGGAAACTCTTCCCTCTCTGGATTTCACAGCTCACACAGACAGACATCGTTGTCCAGGGCAATATCCCCTGAAATTCCTGTCTGAGGACAGACACATCCCTTTTCCAATGTCTTTCATAGTCTTTTGACTTTACTGTCTCCATTTTCTAGGGAATTTGGTTACCTTCACCTTGTGCCTGGCACATTTGGGAATATTTTATAAATCATGTGTTCAGGTACTTCATCCAGTTCTCACTTCTATCCAGCAATACAAAAAAAGTTTATAAAAATAATTGAATAGGGAATGTTGTTATAAACCCCACAAAAAAGGTCTGTTGAGATGCTCCATCATATATTAAACTGTTGTCTTGTCCTTTCAGATTCTCTTTTTTCCTTTTTCCTAAGTAAAGTTGAGCTTGAGAAAATAATTTCTCCTCAGAGTGAGAAACCACAAGAGGTCACCAAAGAACAGGGAAAAGCTCCCAGAGCTGAGCTGGCTCCAGCAAAAGGCCTGAAAAGAAGGAAATTATCCACAGTGTTTGTGTGTATAAATATATATATATATATTTAGAAATATACAAACCCGTTAAATTAAACCATTATTTCAGTAAAATTCAGTATAACATTTTGCACACAGCCCTTTCTTCAAGTTTTATAGTTGGCACTGATGATAATTTTTCCTCTAATCAAAATATTTTATAATTGCAGGTTTAAAAGCAGGTACTGACTGCCCTGCTCACCTCGGGATTGCTCGGCCCAACACTTTGGTGGCTTCAGGAGTGGGGTTCCCGTGTCCTCGGACATGCTTTCTGCAAAAGGCATTTTTAATCCTTTCCATATACAGCACAAATATTTGTTTCAGGCAAAACCTTTAAATAAATTTACTGTAATTCAGGGGAAATATGAAACAATTTTAAGAGGGGGAGGAGAGGAAATGAGGGGGAAAGAAAACGAAACACCTAATATAGTTGGTATTTAACTCCCAGGTAGAGTTTTATCACTTACCTCATTTATATCTTTACGAAACATCCCATTTGCCTTCGTGCCTTTTTGCTAGCAATGGCAATGATATCCATTTTTTCCCAGCTCTTTTCTCAAGAACTATTTTAGCCATTGAAAGAAAAATGCATTTTCATTTTTATATACTGCATTTTTTACTAATTACATCATAGTTCGCCATGGTGACATTGCCGTCACCAAAATGAATCTCAGAGTGCTGATAAACAGCTTTTTGGTTATTTACATCTCTTCAGTGTTCCCCTTGCTGCAGAGAAGTGCTGCTGCAGTGTAAATTCACCAAGGAATGACTGAAATCCATGTGTGAACCTCATGAATCCTTGATGGTGTCCCTGGTCCAGGGCACCTGCCTGGTTTCCAACAAAACTCTCTGCTCATGAATCATGAGCTGGCCCTAGGTTATGGCATTGAGATTAAACCTGAGTCTAGTGAAGCATTAGGTCTTGCTGGGGCTTCAAAATGGACTCTTCTCATTTCAAATTCTCAGCATCCTGGTAATTAAGTTGTAGAAACCAGGAAATTGATAGTCTATCATAGCATCTATAATTACATGGAATTGGAAATGCAATAATGGAAGAAACAAGCTGCCACAATGACAGAGAACATTTCACTGAATGGGAGGGCTTTTCTTCCAGATTTTGACTTGAAATTCATTGGATTTATTTGCTTTATTAAAGGCTTGCTAATGGCTGAACACATTGATCAAAGTCCCCACTTTGTGTGTACATGACTGGAAACCTGAATGGGTCCTTCCTTGAGACTTGGATAAATCATTATTATTTCAGTTTTTCCATCCTTAGTATGAGCTTTGCTGGTTCTGTCAGTGACATCTTCTATGGTTTGTCTGAGATCTGAGCTGCTCTGATGCTTCTTGTGCAGGGTCCAGGTACGACAGGCAGAACTGAGCATTCATTTCACACCCGCAGCCCCCTGGGCCAGAATAGTGAAACTGGAATTTTACTGTTCAGGCTGTTTCTTCCTCACTTCTCACCATCCATTTTGCCATTTTTATAAGTGATATGCAGAGTGTTACCTGCGATGGCTTTGGGTTAATTTAAGAATTAGGAGGAGAAACCTTGGCTCAAGGTGTGGCAGTGTGAGATGGCTGATTCCATCACACAGGGACATCTGAAGAGCATGTGAGGGTCTGGCAAAGAACTTCGGAGAACTTTTCGCAGTGTGAGAAACAGGGATTTTGTCAGAATTTTTAGAGGGATTAAATCATGGCAAGGAGACATTTCTGCTCCACAAATCTCAGTTCTTGGGACCTGAGATGGGTTGCCCAGAGAAGCTGTGGCTGCCCCTGGATCCCTGGAAGTGTCCAAGGCCAGGTTGGACAGGGCTTGGAGCAACCTGGGATAGTGGAAAGTGTCCCTGCCCATGGCAGGGGTGGAATGAGATGATCTTTTAGGTCCCTTCCCAAACTGTTCTGTGACTCTGAGACTCTGAGCTAAGCCCTGTGCAGTCACTCCTTGGCTGCTGTTCCTCGTGCAGTCAGAGCTGTGGGGTTTGGAACAGAGAGTGACAGTGCCATGCTCTTGTTCCATCAGTCATTCACTGTTCTCAGTGACTGCATGGGCAGAGCAGGGGGAGGTGGGTGGAACCTGCTGTGAAGATGAGCAGGGAATGCTGGTATCCGTGTGAAGCAGAGCTGTGAGAATCCAGAAGACTCAACTGCCGGGAGCAGAGCTCTGGATTTACCTCCCCATCAGGTGTTGGTGGGGCCAATAAACAAGGGATGGACTGGGGCTCTTCAGCACTCTGCTCACGTGGTGGGAATTCAGCATTGTTGTTAAATATTCTTTCATTTATCACTTTTTCCTCTTGAAAATGTGGTGCCAGGGATGATCCTGCTGGCATCTGGGAACTCGCTGAGAGTGAGTTTCCCTGACAACGGAGGAACACATCCTCTAGTGAGCTGCATGCAAAGCTTTGTGTTGGCTTGGGTATCTTACCATGGGAGAGGGTGTGGGTTTCTCCCTCCTGAAGCTGTGCTTGGGGGGTTGGAGGGGGTAGCTGCAAGTTTGGGCAGGTTTGGATCCTGGTTCCTGGATGGGAACAAAGCCAATCTCACCAAGCTGAGTGTTGCAAACAGCAGCAGAGCAGAAGCAGTGGAGGAGAGCAGTATGAGGTGTTAAAGCACTGACATCTTGTGAGGAGACTCATTGCCCCAAAGAGATTGGGTGTAGGAAAGGGAATCTTGGGTCCTTTTTTTAAATCCTCACAGATTTTATTTATTATTGGTTAATGTGGAAAATGATCAATTCAGTTTTTTGCTCTGTAAATCCTAAGATTCTCTACCACAGATATACACAGAGGGCAGAAGAACCAACATCCAGATTTATTGTTTTGTCCTATTCAGTTTTCTTCACAGGGAAAAATCAGAAAGTCTTGAAAAGAATCAACGAGAACTACTGCAATTGCCATAAAGAATAAAGAATTACTATTCCCTAAATCACTTCTGTTTCTTCTTTGCATCACACTTCTCATTAGGTTTTGGATAACCTTTTTCATATTTAATTAAAAGTACAATTGTTACTCTTAGAGTAAAAATAAATCCAAAGCATTTTTACTGTGAAACCTGAGATATCTTTTCTGAAAAGCACCTGCCAAATTCCAAGAGTCTCTCCAGTGTAGCACACTGTAATTTCTTTACACTCCATGGAAAAGTGAGTTTGGGCTGAATATATAAGATATGTCTCACCTGTGGTTTCAGGGTAAAAGAACTGGCCGAGATAAGGTGCGTCCAAACCAGAGGAAGTAAGATGATGTGCATGTCTTGTTTTCTTTTTTAGATTAACTTTCCTGCTACCAGTGCAGACTAATTTATCTTTAACATTCTGTTTTCCTGGATGGTTTGCTGCAGGCTGGCTTGGTTGTAACAATACTGCGTTTTATCCAAGATAATAAGCCAAGGAGTTGGAATGTAGATTGAAAATTAATCCAGGGCTTGGAACGCCATCTTCAACTTCAGCAAGTTTTAATATCCATAAAAAATAAAGGAGGATTCAAACAGGATTCTGTGATTTTCAACTTTAGTTGTGGTAGGAAATGCAAAATATCAATCTTTTCCAATAGGCTTTTAGGAATAATTTGAGTTTATGTCCCTTCTGTAGCTGCAAAATTGGTTTTGCTCTGGCAGTCTGGAAGAGGATATTGGCTGCACGGCATTTTCCCTCTGCTATAGCCAAGGAGTTTCAGATATAAAACTCATGACAGAGCTCAGTGAAATGTCTTGAAATTCCCACTCTGTTTCCACTGGGACCTTCAGCCAAAAAGCAGTAACAGGAATTCACATGCCAAATGTGAAAAAGGTTTCTTTGCATGCTTCTGAAAGGATGGTGGCTGGCCAAGGTGATGGGAAATGAGGGCCTTTGATAAGGTTCTGATAATTCAAGGAGTTCCTGCCACTTTGGGGCTTTGTGCTTCCTTTGAGTCAGTCTGGTTGTTCCCCAGCATTCCCTGGCTGCCCTGTCCATGGTTTTTCCAGCTGGTTTGCAGCAGGGTTCTCTCTGTACCCCTCCCATGGCAGCTCAGCCAGGGGAAGACCAGGATTGTCACCTTCCCATGGGCACAGGTCACACACAGCTCAGCACAGCCAATAAACTCCTGCCCTGCTCACCTGGGTCAGGCAGCGCAGAGCCCAGCTGAGCACACAGGAGGAGCCCCGTGTTCTCCTCAAAAATCTGCCATCTGCAAAAAGAAATTCTCCAACTGAGAGCGACGTCTCATTTAAAAAAAAAAAAGATGAAAAATGGAAGGAGGAGGAGGAGCATTTCTGTTGCTCATTGAATCTAAGTGCTCAGAGGATGCAGAGAGGCCTTGGCTGGGTTCTCAAATATTATTTTAAGATGCTGCCTTCAGATGCTGACAATTCCAGCCCGTGTTCACTCCGAGTGAGTGCAGTGCCTCCCGTTCTGGAGCCAGCAGCAGGCACGGGAGCCTAGTGGTGAACCTGCCATGCTTTTTCATGGAAAAAGTGCTGGAAACCCTAGAGCCTGGGATTGCAATGCTGTGAAGAGAACTCCCCACCTGGTTGGCAGGTTTGTACCCGAAAAAACAAATGGCCTTGGAACAAAATTTGATTTTTTGTTTCGAATTATGCATTTTTCGAACAAGCTGCCAACAATCTGCCCAGTGGGATTAAAGTGTAAGAAATGAAGCTGGTGCTTTCCATTCAGGGCCTGATTTGGATCTCCATTACTCGGTGAAAAGGAGGATATTGAAATTGCTTTGTGCATCAGAAAAGCAAGATCTTTATCTGAGATCCCGTATGTGGGAGCATCACAAAAGCATGGCCAGCAAAGCTGCTCCCTTGGGCCACGTCTTTATCTTGTACAAATAACGGATATTGGGATTTTGGGGGTTTTTTCACTTGTTTTGCTTATGGCTCAATCTTGTGCTGCCTCAAAAGGAGCTTTGTGCTGCCAAAGAGCTCCAGCACAGATTTGTCCCAGCAGCTGGATCTGCAGACTCAGGGATTTAAGCTGAAATCCAGGACTGGCTCTTCCTAAATGTTTGCACAGCACCTGATCCTGATCAGCATCTCCAAGTGCTGCTTTCATGTAAACAATAATAACATTGCTGTGGAGCAAATTCCCCACTCTAAGCTGTATTACAAGTTTTTTAATAAAGAGATCTGAACTTGTGGCAGGGTGTAAGATTTTCTGCACTTACAGAGTTGCAGGAAGAGTCATCCAAGCTGAATATGGTTTTCAAGTGACAGGTGGTTATTTTGTCAGAGGATTATCTGACATTACTGCCTGCAAGAGTAGATGGAGTCTGTGAATCGAGTGCCTCTCAATTTTATTGTTTTAAACTCCTCTGGGGAGGGGGAAGTTTGTAACTTCCAGTTCCCAGTGCCAAAGGTGTTTGCCAGGCCTGGCTTTTAAAAGCATAGATTGTGTGACTTTGAATAAACCTCTATTTCTGTAATTTTCTTTATGTGTAAAATAGTGATAATATACAAATATTGTCCTTTTGTGGAGCAGAGAGAAAAATAGTTATCCTGAATTGTCAAACACACATCGGTGGCACAAAGTAAATTAACCATATTAGAGGTTATTAACCAGACCAACACACCAGACAGATGGAGAAAGCACTTATATCCCAAAGAATTATTAAACCTTATTGGCTTTGCTTCTGCTGGTATATGGGATTATTTTGAGAGAGAAAAAAAAAAAGGGGATATTTGCTTGTAGCCTGCATTATCTTTTGGTGAGTCTCACTTTTTTCTCTTCTGTGAACTCTGAGATTTGAAATGCAGCTTACTTGAGCCATGACATGGTGTCTCGTGTGAGATACTGAGACTTGCAACCTCCTGTAAACCAGAGTGTCTGGCCAAGGCAGAGCCCTTGCCTGGAATATTCCCCTTCCTCCCTTTTCCACATCAACCCTTGATTGAAAATCAAAGTTGATTGTGCTGCTGGTTTGAAAGTGGCCATGTTCATCTGCATTAATTCTCATGTGTTGTGGGGTTTTTTAATGCAGGTTATTTTTCTTAGTGCATGTCAAAATTTTCTTAACTCTTGCTATGCAGTGACTTGAAGAATTCCATTTTAAAAGAGAATGTTTTGAAGAGGTTTATATCCTAAAATACCCAATGTGCATTACAGCATGGTATTTTTGGATAGCCTCTTTATTTTTTCTTTTGTATTTCAGAACAAAAGCACCATATAAGCTGCTTTTGGCATGAAAGTCAATGATCTTTTTTTTTAAATTTTGTTTTTGGGCTTTGCTTTGGTTTTGCTCTTTTAACCAGATAAGTGTATCTGCTTTATCTGGTTACACATGAATACAGTTTTCCACTTCAATCCCTCAATAATGTCAAAACTATTGCTGGAATGAGTCTTTGAAGGTGTGTCTGTGCATATTTTGTTATGCAGCTTTTCACCTGGGAATGCCACCTCAGACCCGGCCCTTTCCAATTCTAACTCCCCCCCAGAGATCCCTTGTGCCAGGAGATGGGCTGTTCTTCTCACTGTGCTGTTTTTGTGTGTGTATGTGTGTGTGTGTTCTTCAGAAAGCCAAACTTGGGCCAGCTGGTAACAAAGTCATTACTTCAACAGAAGACAAGAACTCAAGTGTGCCATCCAACAGTCTGGACAGGGTGAAGCTGACAGATTTCAACTTCCTCATGGTTCTTGGAAAGGGGAGCTTTGGGAAGGTAGGAATTCTTCATAATTCATTCACTCACATTCCTTTTCTGGTTTTTGGGTTTTTTTTTCCTTGAGGAAGAATGAATAAATAGTTCTCTAAGAAGCAAAATCCAGAGTCAAAAGGATGTGCCCCTAAGGACTAGCAGGCTTCAGTCCTGATGGACAGTTTTCTTGAAAAAAATAAAAATAAATTTAAAAACTCAGACTGTTGGGCAAGATGGGAACTCGTTGCTGACTTTCAGATCCTCACTCACTTCTTGGCAGTTTCAAGGAAACCAAGTCTACTTCTCTGGCTTTAATACCTCGGTCACTCTGCCAGTTCTGGAAGTCACCAACATTGGTGAGGCTGAATACTGGGGAAAAAACAGGAATAGTGTTTATATATATTTGAAATCCAATAGCTGAGAGAACAGACTGCAATTTTTCTGTCTGTTTGAACAAAACTCAGGTGATAAAGTGCCCTTTACTAAAGAAGTCTCCTGGGACTTAACATTTTATCAACCCTTCAGCAATGAGCCCGCGATCAAGCAGCGGGTTTGGGCACAGGCTGTGTCTGAAATGGCTGTACAGTGATCATAATTGTGGGATTTTGATCAAATTTGTCTATACAAATTAAAGGAGAAGCTGGCTTGCCATCTCTCCAGATCTTCAGGCATCTGAGTGCCCTTCCCTCCTCGGCCTGGGGGATTTTCATGCCGCTGTTTCTCTCTCCTGCAGGTGATGCTGGCAGACAGGAAGGGCACAGAGGAGCTCTATGCAATCAAAATCCTGAAAAAGGATGTAGTGATCCAGGATGATGATGTGGAGTGCACCATGGTTGAGAAACGAGTCCTGGCACTGCAAGATAAGCCCCCGTTCCTGACACAGCTCCACTCTTGTTTCCAGACAGTTGTACGTGAGCTCTGTCTTTGTTGCCACCCCGATGTTTCCCAGACTCCGTGCTCATGGATTTTATCACTCCAGTAACATTTGTTATCATCCAACCCATGTATGGTAGCCTCTGCACGTAGAAAATGGTGAAGAAATCCCACATGTAATTACCCATTGTATCTTAAATATAAAAACTCATTTTAAAGATTTTTCTTCATGCAGGCCAGTGTGGCAATTCCTAAATGTAATCAGATGTGCTCTCCTAAGTCAGAGCCTCAAGCCCAGATTCCCACAGGTTCCTACATACTTTTAAAGCTCTGAGGATAGCACTTGAGAAGTCTTAATGGCTGTTATTATGTCGTGGGGTTTTTAGTCATGAATCAGTGTTGGTGGATTTAATTTAGTTTTCTGTCATTTCTGGGTGACACTGAGGGGTTTTTTCTTTTTTCTTTGTAAATATGTGAAGTGGATATTTGCCCATCACATTGCAAAACATCTCCCAGTGACAGATTTCAGGATGCATCTGATGATCCAGTGGCACTGTGCCAGTCTCTTAGATGACATGGAATCATGGAATCACTGAGGCTGGAAAAGCCCTCTAAGATCACCAAGTCCAACCATCAGCCCACATTCCCCACAAAACCATGTCCTCAAATGCCACATCCACACCATCTTCCAAAGGAAGACTTACTAGGAAGGATTAGAAAAAAAAATTTCCTCAAAGCAGGAAATTTTGACCATCTTTGATTTTTTTTTTCAGTTATTTTTAGGGACAGATTTTTCAGACTGAGCTATATTTGTATAATTCTTGAAACCGTTGGAGACAAATAATCTGTAAAAGCATGGCACAAAAATTGGCAAAACTAGACAGATCTCATCAATCATTTACTCTTGAAGGTTGAACAAAACATTCCACTTCCATTTCCTGATCTATAATTTTTTCCCAGTCCTAATAATCCTAAAAGCTTTTTAATAACATGCTAGTGACTTTTTTTTTTTGGCTGATCAATGAATATCTAATATTCTCTCAAATGTATTTATGTGCCTCTTTAATACTTGATCCTAGGACCGGCTGTATTTTGTGATGGAGTATGTGAATGGTGGGGATCTCATGTATCACATTCAGCAAGTAGGAAAATTTAAGGAGCCACAAGCAGTGTGAGTGTTCATGTTCATGTATTTAAATCATGTCATCATCTTGATTTTACTCTGTAAGAGGATTTGGTTTCTTCTTCTTCCCAGGAGAAGAAGAAACCAAATCTCCCCTTCTTCCCTTCTCAGGATGAAGTCCAGGCTGGCCTTTGCTTGTTTTTAAGGCCCAGAATCTGAATTTTGTGTTAAAAATGTTGTTTGCACACATAGACTGAAGGTAGCTGTGCCTTTATTCAAAAATACAACACAAACAAAGGCAGGAGAGGCTTACTTGAAAAGTGACAAGAATTTAAGAAGGGCAGCAGGAAATTAAAGATGTTACTTCATATTCTGATGTTGTTTTTTAAAAGGAAATACTAAAAAAAAGAAATACAGTTGAGTAGAATACTTCAGTCTGAAGTAGTGCTACAGAGAAAGGCAGTACAAATAGACTCAGCATTGCCATGTAAATTACAGTTTATACAAGATGAATTCAATGTGTAGCTTGTAAGAATTTCTGTGATATATTTGTGAGGAGTTAATAAGGGATTAGAAGCTGTTTATGTCCATGATTCTTTTTAGCTAATTGTACCTCTGGCACATCAGTGAGCAACTGAATATGATCTGTAGCATGTTTAAGAGTGAATAGTTCCATCAGTCCCATTTTAGTCATCCTTATAATACCTCATCACCTCTTATTAGAGTTTCATAAATCATTTACTAATGAAACTTTAAAATCAAGGGTGACCAACTCCTTTAAGCATTCAGCTAAAATAATTTCCCATTTTGATTTAAGCAATCAGGGCTTGTTTAAACGAGAGGCCTTCTAAATATAAGTATTTCAGATGCAGACAAACATTTTAACAAGTCGCTGAATAAAACCGAGATGGTGTCAGCTCATCCTTGACTCCCAGCTAATGCAACTTGCCAACACTTGACAAAATCTGTGGTGCTTCATGACAGCTTTTGCCTGTGCTGCATCTTCATCACACGTGTTCACAAACACCTCTGATCGAGTGCTGCAGAGCTCAGTTGCTTCCTCTCCCTTGTGCTGAGCCTAAAAATTAATCTCATCTTTAAATAATCCTCTCGCATATAATTTGCACAGTTCCACAGCAACCAGCTTCAAACAGCCACCAGTATTCTGTACCTCTTAACTGCATTCAGCAATTATATTTTATATGGTAATCATTTTAATTAGCTTCGTGTAATTAATCCATTAACAGGCTGTATAAAGGAATACTATTTCTGCAAATTATTTCATGCCATATGAATTGCAATGTACATTGAGCTGCATCCTGAATTCATCAATATGTGATTAGAGATAAGGACCTTTGCAGCAGAGTTAGATCAGTGCAAAAAAGAGCTGTGCTCCAGCTGCACCATTTTTTGTGGTCCAGGGAGCCATTTTCAATTTTTTTTTTAAATTCTGCATTATTTTATCATCAAACACTCAAAATGTATCTGTTAAGGTCCAGTGGAAGTGAGATGTCTTTTATGTCACTTGTATATACACACTATAAATTACATATTTCATATGCTATTATATTGTCATTCTTTACCATGATTCATTCCAATTTATTTTACCAGGAAAAAATCATGAGGCAATAAGAAATATGTTGATATTTTTTCCCCACACAGTTTCTATGCAGCTGAGATCTCAATTGGGTTATTCTTTCTCCATAACAGAGGGATTATTTATAGGTGAGTATGATCTGACATAAGTAATTTCTGAACTATTTTTAAAATCCCAAAAGGATCGGTTTCTTGAATGTTTCAGTGTATTTTTAAAACAGTTTATAGAAAGCTATCAGTGTGGAGCTCTTTTTGTTGTGTTGGTGCTGGTGAGGTGGAATCCAAAGCCCTGTTTTACCCGAGCTTTCTGACACCTGTGCTCTGCCCAGCTCAAATGAAAATTCTTGAAAATGGAAAACTTTATGTTTTATATTCCTGTGTGATGTTTAATAATATTACAAAAGTCTCAGGTGAGGGGTCAGACACAGCCACCTCTTCATTCACTGTGCAGCCCAGAGAAGCTGTGGCTGCCCCTGGATCCCTGGAAGTGTCCAAGGCCAGGTTGGATGGGGCTTGGAGCACCCTGGGACAGTGAAAGGTGTCCCTGCCCATGGCAGGGGTGGCACTGGATGATCCTTAAGGTCCCTGTGCCAGTTTGGCCAAATTTGGAAGAAAATATCTCCTGAAGGGAAAAAAACAGGTTGCCACCACCCCTCCCCCTACCAGGTTCAGGAAANCTGGGAAGAAAAGTCTCCTGGTGTCCTCCAATGTTGTGCAGCCGTCCCGAAGAGAAGAAGAAAAGAGGGAAAAATTCCAAAAAGATCCCAGGAAAACTCTCTCCGGAGAAAAGAGTCGAAAGCAGGCTGCAAAGCGAGCGTACTCCACTCCCCACTGCCGCCGAGTGTATCCCCAGTAGCCTGTCTGTCCTTGAACACCAACTTTGTTTTTAAAACAAAAGTATCTCAGTTTTTTCTTCCCTCTCGCAGGCTCAGTTTAAAGGCTCCAGAGCAGACGAAATGGGATACATATTTTCATACCATAATGTTCCCCCAGGACAGTCCCTTCCAACCCAAACCATTCCATGATTTTAAGATCGTTCTTAGATGTCTGCCCACCTCCCTCCAGGCTGAGCCAGCCCCACAAGTGCACCCTGAACCTCCACCCCCAAAGAGCTGCAAATATTCCTTATTCAGAATAATCTGGCCCTGGCTGATCCCAAGCATTAACCTTTCATTACTGTGATTCTTCTCAGAGATCTGAAATTAGACAATGTGATGTTGGACTCAGAAGGACACATTAAAATTGCTGATTTTGGAATGTGCAAAGAACACATGTTAGATGGAGTAACAACCAGGACCTTCTGTGGCACTCCAGACTACATTGCACCCGAGGTAAATATTGACCCTTTCAAGAACCTTTTAGTCTCTCAAATGGAAATTGTCTCTGCACATTTTATACCACTGGGTTTGGATGGCTTTAACTCCAGATTCTCCATGGATGGCACCATTTAACTTCTGCAGGTATATTGGATATATTTGTGAATTAATGCAACCTTATCAGTAAGACACCACTATTTTAAGAAATACCGAGTTAATTGAAAACCAAACTTTTTATGAGATAAGTGCTTCAGATGTTGTTCATTCTAGGAAAAGACTTTAAAAAAACAGGTTTGCCAAATTGTGATCTTGAATTTGTAGCCTAGAAATATTATTGTACTAAACTTTGCACTTTGTGGAGTTATACAAACTTCATGGGTGTTGCTGAGCTTGTTGCTGAGATCAGCAAATATTTCACTGGGAGCAAACAACGCTTCTTGAATCTATTTCCCCATAGGTTCACACAGCTGCCAGCACACATTTATTTAAAGGATTGTTTGGCATTTTCAGGAAATCAAAAACCGCTCACTGGTTTTTGGGAAGGGACTCGTGAGGTCTTGAAGCTTTTTGCTGACCTCTCCATAAAACCACTGTGGTTCTCTCCAGGCCACGTCCTTCATGTGCTGCACAGGTGCCACGAGTTGCTGCTCCTCACCTCAGGAAAGCTCCTGTCACTGAAAGTCTCTTCCAAAAGCTGTGAGATCAGGCCTTGAGTGGAGCTGTTGTAATACATCCATAATTTGCCTTGAGTTTTCCGTGACTTGGCCATCCCTGTGCAGCTTTCAAGGCACTGAAAATGACATTGAAGGCTGAACCATGTGCAGTGAGTCTAAAATGAAAGTATGTCCATGAGAAGCACAGTTGTGCTTTAAGGCACTGGGATAAATACGAGCTTAGAGTTAAGATTTTGAGTCTGGATATGATTTGTATTTCAGTAGTTGAGGTCTAAAGAATTGAAAACAAGCCCATGTGGTGATTTGGATATAATTCAAATATATGAATATTAAAATCTGGTATTTGTGCATACTGAGCTTTCAAGAGCCTTGATTTGTTTGGCAGCAAATTTGATGCAAGAGGTTGGATCCTGATCCAGGAGACTCAGTTGTTCACTGGGTACTGAGCAAGAGGCAGCTCTGGCTGCAGCATTCCTGGCTGTAATTGAATGTTTGTTGGAATGGGGGAGATTTATACATGGACAAGTAAATTAGTGTCTAAGGTGAATTTTGTCATCTCCCTGAAACTGGAATGAAAAATAGTTTGGTTTTTTGCCGGTTGCTAATTCATGCTTTTCAGAGCAAAATATTGTGTATTACAAACCTTTGTTTTTTCACCATTTGCTGTTGCTTGCAGCAGGATATCAGAACACCCAGAGTAGTATTTCATTTTCTTCTGTCAAAACATAAATGAAACCAATATTACAAATTAAAGTGTCCTTTCTGTGGCAATTGTCTTGTGCCAGTTAATGCCAAAGAACATTTTGTCAACACCAGAATGCTCAGTGTGGGTCGATGCTGGAGTGAATTATTTTACTTATTTGGAAGTTTCATATAAAGAAATAAACCTTTTACCAAAACATCCAGTAAGTGAGAGAAAATTAGTCTATTATCTTACAAACAGATTTGATTTTGTTTTGTTTAATTGGCTGGTTTTCTTTTGTTTCTGAAGACATTATTGTGACTGACAGATTGCTAACTAGTTCTGTGGTAAACTTCAAAGGAACATTCCTGTTTTGCTTGCAGGGGTGTTTCAGCCCATGTTTCCATGGGCTAAAATTTATAAATGTATAATAGATTTTAGTGAGAATTCATTTGTACGGTGCCATTCCCTGCTGGGTGGAGATAAAGGAGCTAAATCTAAATAAACTGTTGAAGGTATCTGGAGTAGAGTCCTGTGAGTGGGCTGCACTCCAACACAGAGAATTAGCTCTTTTCAGCAGTATTTGGGGAATAATGTGGTGACTCTCGTGGGGTCTGAGGGAGCCCACGCTGCCTCTGCAGGAGCCCCCCACAGATAGAGCAGAGAACACACAGCTGCAGGGACCCTGCAGGCACAGCTCAGCTGGTGTCCCATGTCCCAGCCCTGCCTGGAAAAGCAGGGGAGTACAGTGCTGCCTTCAGCAAAGTGAACCCTCCAGTTTGGTGTGCTGAAAAATAATGTTTTCCTTTTTTTATGAGTGGGAAAGTTGCCATTTGCTGTTACTTAGGTGTAGAATGGGCTGCAATTGTTACTTTTCTTACGCTGGGCAATTTGAGAAATGTGCAGAGGTTAAAGTGGTGGGACCCCAGGTCTGGCAGCTTCTCTCAGGCAGAAAGTGGTTATCTTGTACAGAGTGTTTCCTGATGTGCTGAACTTAAATATTTATGGTCAGAGTGGTGAAATAGCTGTGAAATCAATTAGTACTTTGTGTTTCCTTGACCAGTCAAGAGAGACAGGAGGAGATGGATGTCAAGAGGATTAGGGGGAAGGGATTGTGCCAGCACAGAACCCCACCATCAGCATCCCTGCAGCAGCAAGAGTGCTGATTTTAAATTTCAGAGGAATTTGAATTAGAAATTCCATTTCCCTTCTCTTCCATCTCACAGCCTCAAAACCTTCAGTTCCAACCTTGAATTTGCCAGGATTGTGGGAGGCAAATAGGTATTACAAAGGTTTGGAAAGTGCATTTGACTGTTTCTTGTGCTGGTAATATTTATTTCTTTTAATAACTGAGTTTTAACTTTTCCAGCAGACATCATATATGCTCACAAAAGATTTCCTCTTGCCTGTGGGATATAATCTTTTCATCCCAACTGGCTACTAGCTGCAGTGATCTAAACATTCCTACAAATTGCTGATATTAATCTCTGTGTCCTGCTCTTAACTGTGCATTCCTTGGAGGCAAAACAGAGAAAAAAAGAAAAAAAGCAACTTCTGCCAATTTTGCTTGATGAGAGAAATTCCCGAGCTCTTTCTGAGCACTGAAATCCACAGAACCTGGAAAGGCAGAGCTCTTAATACATGGCAATAGATGAGTAAAATGGGACATTTGAAATGCGAAAGGACATGAAAAAGGCAATCATTTGAATTAATGATGGAGAAGGAGGGGAAGAGAAGGATCCCATCAGCTTTCCACTGCTGTCTGGCCAGTGAAAATCAGGATTCAAAGCTGGAGGAGGGTACAGGTCTTCATTTCTAGGGACAGGAACTCCCTCACAGCTCTGTGGGTCTGCTCTGCACACTGTGGTGAGAGAGGAGGTCATGCTCATATTGCCCTCATTTGCTCTAAAAGATAGCAGGAACTGTACATGCAGATAGAATGACTTTGGCAGCTGCTGCAGGGCAGGCAGGGACGGCTTTGAGTGCAGCAGCTGGGAGGTGACACACGATGAATTCTGGGTGATGAGGAGGGAACTACTGAAAATACAACGTTTAGAACTTGCTGACTTCGTACCAATGCGTGTTTGACTGTACATTGAAAGCTCATCTGCTTCCTCCCACATGTAATCCCCCCCCTTGAAATGAGCATTCTTCCCTCTCGTTTGCACTTCCCAGTTAGTGCTGGGAGCAGCTCCCAGGACGAGGAGTTTCTCCCCAGGTTCCGCGCGGGCTGCGCTCGTTGGGGAATGAACATGGCAAACGACTGCTCTGGGTTTCCCTTGGGCCACAGCCTCCCCAGGATCTCACTGGTGACTCAAACTGGCTGTATTTAGATGGGATTAAAGGAAGAAAACTCCCTGTGTACAGCAGCAGACAGTGACAGCACCACCTTTTCCTACATGGAGATAACTCCGTGGAAAAGGTGTTGCCATTGTGTTTGCAGTGGGACCTGTCCAGCCTTGGTGGCTGTAGTTATGTCTCCAGCCTTGATGGCTGTATTTATGTCTCAGTTCCCACTCTTCCCTCACAGACTGGCTCAGGTGAGGGAGGTGTGCTCCAGCTCAGAGGGGCGCTGCTCTGTTCATCACATGTGGCATCAAACAGCGTGAAAATTGTAGTGATTCTGACCATACGTTGGAGCTTTTTCCGTGTTAATTCTGCCTCTCTTGATCCCGTTTGCTCTTCTCTCCCAAAGGCAGATTTCATAGGGGAGATTGCATTTCCTGATGGCAGTGCTGTAGAGAAGAACCCAGCCTTGACTTACCCCTTGCTGGATAAAAATCAGCATCGAGTCTGTGCTTTGGTACAACTTTCACTGTAGGACATTGCACTGCTGCATTTAAATGATTTCCTCTTCTCAATAATCCCATCAAACTCCTTCACAACAGGGACAGAAGTAGACTGTGGGCTCCTGGACAGACCTGGCTGCCAGGTACAGAACCTTGGCAGCGTGGCAGCATTTTCTTTCTCACTGCTGTGGATCCATCTTTTTCTCATTTGCTAATTGAAATAAACTGTTCCTCCCAAAACCACATACCTGGACTGCACTTGTTGTACAAAACGTTCTGCCCTTGTAAATTAATGGCCTGAAAAATATCCCTTTTTTTAAATATAAAATATTCTTTTCCATAAGGCAGGGAGACACTGTCAGAGGAGGACTGAGGATGAAATATTTTGTCATTTTCTGTGCGTAAAGGCTGGTATTTTTCCTGGATGAAAGTTTGAAAGTGTTTGGTGTTTCAAAAGGCAATATTGATTCCAGCAGGAACTTACTGGTGATGGAAATGGAAGGGAGAGTAACCACGTATATCAACTACTCTGATATGAACTGAATGTCCCAAATATGTATTTTTAAGCCCACATTACTGCTAAGAGACAGCTAATATAGACTGCCTTTATGTAGGGCCTTCCAGCTGAGAATCTGTGATTACCTCTGGTTGTCTAATATATTCCAAAGCACAATTGATTTTGAAATCCTTCAGTTAGAAACACTGCAGTAATTTTTAAGTTGCGTGCTGCTGTATCTCAGGGAAGGACATATATTCACACAGAGCCTATAATTTTATTTAGTAGCCAGGCAGTCCTGCTTTATTGCACTGGTGACTCACTATTTTCCTGAGCAACTACGGAACTTGGCAGTTCAACTTCTCTTTCAGACAACTAAAAAATTTAGGATGTGTGATGTGTACTTGACTTGGCAATTTATTTCACGAAGAATAAAAAACACGAGCAAAGAGGAAAATGAATGCAAGCCCCTCTGGAGTGCTGCCTGCCTCAGTTCCCTGCTCATTGCAGTGGAGCAGAGACATTGGAGTTGAAGGCTCTGATACTGCCTCTGGTGGGGGTGAGCAGGGACAGGGATGTCCTGCATCCCTTCACAGTTCACAGTGTCCCTTCACAGTTATTTAGAAAGAGATCTGAGGAACACCTGCACCTCCAAACTCTTCCACACCCTGACCAAATGCAGCTCTGCAATAAATGAGCACTGATCTCTGAGGAGGCCTCGACTGAAGATGACACAGGAGGGCACCCGGGTGCTGCTGGCACTTGCAGCCTTTCCCTGTGTCAGAACTCAAATTGTACTGCTCTGTGAGTCAGATGTGAACCCAGAGGATGGAAAATACTTGACATTTCCATTATTCTGAACAGCAGAACCCCCTCTCTTTTTGGTGTCACTGGTATTTCGTACTGAGTATCACAATCATGCGGCTTGGGAAAACTTAACTGAGCTTTTTGGGGTTTTGCTCTTTCCCTAAATTTTGATTCCTTTTACAGCAGAACAGAAATAGAAATATTGAAAAGAAAGGTTTAATTATTGATAATCCATAAGTTAGTCTCATGTTTCAAACTTTGACACAAACAGTTGGATAATGCTTTTGCCTTGTCTCCTACATTGTGCTGCTGTACTTCCTCCTTTGCCCTCAAATTCACATCCCAAGGACTCCTGAAAGCTGCATTTTCCAAGATATCAGGGTACCAAGGGCATGGGTGGGTTTAGACTAACACTTGCAAAACAATCCAACTCCCCCTGAAACCCGTGATTAGCTGGAGTGAGGATTACAGGATTGTCTTTCCGGCCTTTTCCAAGGAATATGGCCTTCTCTGCATGTCACACATGTACCTAATATGCCACAAGGCTGGGGCTTTGTTAACACAGGTGTTTTCCTTTGGTTTTTTGTGATTATGCAGATTATTGCTTACCAGCCCTATGGGAAGTCTGTGGATTGGTGGGCATATGGTGTGCTGCTCTATGAGATGTTGGCTGGCCAGGTAAGATCCACCCTCCTGTGCTTGCTGTGACCTCCTCCTGCACTCCAAGGCTGCTCTGTTCCAAGGCTCCCTAAAGGTTTAGACCATTACAGGATAGGACTGAAGCCTTTCATTCTGCTGTTATTGCCTTGTACTCTCGACTGACTCAACTGAGAATGTATTTAGGCTTTAAGCTCTTTATGTTGCACCCACATAATCAAGCTCTGCCTTTGAATACAGCTCCTTTGTACTGCAATAATGTTATAAATAGCCATCTTCAGAATTGAAAGGGAGACACTTGAGCAGGAAAATGCATGTCAAGTGGAAGAAATACCATTTAGTAGTTTGAAACCACGGGGAAGCATAATAAGAGTGTGTGTATAAGCTCTGCATTGCAGTTAAGTCCCAAGAATACAGTTTTTGTACTGTATGCCCTGGGGGTAAAATATGGGTCTCAGCACTTGGAAATCTGCTCAGTTACAGACCCCTCATTCTGCACAGTTAATGAGAGGCTGCTCTCTGAGTCACTCGGGTGGGGAAGCAACACTGTGATGCAATAAATGGCAGAGAAGTACCAACTTTAAGGAATTCTGTTAGTCTTGAGTTGAAAAAGATTCCTGCAATTGGCTTTCGGTGAGTGTTAGCTAAAGGCAGGCGTTTCCCAAGCTTGAAACACACATTTGTAACAAATGTCTTTAAGAGTTTCTCTGCAAAATTCAAGAGAACATTTTAAAAGTTTAGTGTGTAGCGATTGCAGCTGTTAACATTTGCAGGCTGAATTGCAAATATTGGCCATCCTAATGCTCGGGAGAAAAGGAGATTTACCATTAGCTGGGTCTTACACACGGCCCATATCCTGGGGATTTATCCATGGGCACTTTCCTACCCCTGCACTTTAAAATACAGTGCAGCCCTTTCTTGTGATGGTCTCAGAAGCAGAATCTACAGCCATGACATAAAACAAACTGGAGTTTAACTGGAATTAAGTGAGGAATGGATATACCTTAGCACAAGGTAATTGAAAGTTATTCTCCAAACTTCACCCTTTGAAGTATTTTGCCTGTCTGGTTTAAAAACTGATTAAAGCTGATCACAAAGATAATCCTACACACATTTCATTAACCTGGCTGCCATTCTGGGGACAGAAATGAACATTTCTCCTTTATTTTAATCTGAGACTGTCAAACACTAAGCTTCTGGGTCAGCAGATATCCAGGCTGCAGATGGCTGTGAGTTTGGTGTGTGCTCCTGGACAAGGAGCACTGCTGTGTACTGATCTCTTTGGGCATGGTGTTGTCACGCCATTTCATAAAAGTGAAGAATTTGAAAACATAAAAATGAAAACTCAGTAAGTTACTCAGCTGTGATTTAATTTCCACAGCCTCCATTTGATGGGGAAGACGAAGACGAACTTTTCCAGTCCATAATGGAGCACAACGTTTCCTACCCAAAATCACTGTCCAAAGAAGCTGTCTCCATCTGCAAGGGGGTGAGATAAAATTTTATGTATCATTAAATTCCTTTTTGGCAGTCCTTGTGAGTAGCTGGGCTTGCCTGGCTTTGACACAGCGCTGTAGTATTTTAAGGTGCAACTTCTGTCAGGCAGTGCTGAGCTGTGTTGTCACTTGGTGTCACTGGTAAGTGCTGGGCTCTTCCCGCTGTGCCTGCTTGTTTCATGGAAAGAACAAATGTCAGAATCAGGAGCTGCCAAGTCCAAAGCAGGATTTATAAACAGGAGGATGGTGTGAAGAGTCCCCTCCTGCTTTTGCCTCTCGACCCACGGCAGCACAGCCCCGATTTTGCAGGGTGAGATTTCTCAGCTTGGGTGGAGATCCTCCAGCGAGTCCTCAGCCCAGAATGCCTAATGACAGGATCAGAGCACAGGAGTTTAGCAGAATCCTTTTTAAATGTGAGCTTATGTGAAAATCTTTAGCATAAATGCAAGGAAACCATGGGGAAATCCTGACCCAGTGGTACCTGTGTGGCCTAAAATTGGTCTTAGATTCTAAATTAATTTTTTTTTTACTTTTGAGGAAAATAATAGATTTGGCTTCAGGGGGTTAGCTTGGGAAAAAAGAATTAATCTGACTTTCCTTTGATTCCATGGGATTCTCCAGAGCACCATCAGTGCAGCTTTTTCAATCCACTGTCTGTAATGGGTTATTTGATGTCTGACTTACACTAATAAAATACCACTGCACTTAGTTAATTTGGTATTTACATTCTTCCCATCCTTTGCAACCATTTATGAAGCATTATCCATGGGCTGGATATTAGTCCCTTAAGGAAAATCATCAAGGAAAAGCAAAGGTGTTTAGAACAAGAAGGTAAAATGAAAGACCTTGCTAATTTTGGAGCTTATCCCGGTGTAGACGTGCCAGCCAACAAAAGATAAACATGATGTATTTCTGTAAAGTACATTCAGATGGTTGCCTTGCAGTGACAATCACACATTCAAACAGCCCAGTCTGAACTTGGTGTAATTGCCCTGCTTTCAGCTCCCCTGTTTGCTGCTCTCTGGGTGCTCATGCCAAGGGAGGGCAGGAAGCTAAAATTACCCTACACTGTGAGGTTTAAGGGCAAATCTCTGTGATACTGACATGTTCTTCATCTGTATTAAACTGACAAATTAATCTCAGGTTTCAGTGGGAATTTCTCCTGAGCTGAGAAGTCAATGTGAGAAAGCTTCTGACCCTTGCAGTCAGTGGTAGCTCAGCAATCCCAGGACTGGGCACCACTGGGCAAGACAAACGTGCCCACTCTGCTCTTGGAATTGATTTGTCTGCTTGACTTCCATTCCACTGACTGAGAGTTTGTTGGGTTTGGTAAATGCAGCAACTTTGGAAAGAATTAAAACTACTGGGATCAATACTCCCATTTTCTTTTATCACCTACTGTTAAAGCAAAGGGTTTGGAAAAGGTATCAAAAATGGGAAAGTTGCTGTTAATCTTGAAGAAGGCTGTGATTCCTGCCCAGTGCACAGCCACTTCCCAAACCCGCTTAGAGTCGCTTTTATTTTAGGTTCAAAATTGGAATCAGATCAACTCAACATTTGGAAGGAGACTAAAGTGGTACAGCTGAGGTTTTAAGAAGATCTGTTGAGGTATCGCTCCCAGCAGTACATTAATCATATATAATTTGTAAAAGAGCTTTAAAAAGTCCCCACAAAACCAGAACTGGGAGTTTAAAGCTGCATTGCACAATTCCCAATGTACACACCAACTGGAAAATGCTGAGGAGCTTGTTAATTAGGGAGCACATTACAGTTTCTGAGCACACTGGGCTGGTGGGTTTGGGGCTGGTTTTTTCCCCAAGTCTGTTTAATCTCTGTAACTGGGTGTAGTATTGACCAGGATGTCATTAAGAATGCAAGGGAGGAAACACAGATTAGATGTTGTCAGCTGGGTGCCAAAGAATTGGAGGCTCTGTAATGAGATGTCTTGAACAAGCCCCAGAAAAATGAAATGGGAGTGGGGGGGTTGTACTTGCTACAGCTTTAGTGCATTGGAATTTATGATCTTTAATTGATTGTTGAGCTAGGACAGGAGCTGTTCTGGAGTTCTGTAAGACTGAACTGAGAGACTGGAGGTGAAATTCAGGAGTGAGCTGTGAGCCAGTGGGGATGGCAGCGTGTCCTGGGCTCCACCTGCACCTCCAGCAGCAACCTCTGCCCAATGGGAAAAGTTTCCCTGGTTCAGCCCCTAATTTTGCTGCTGATTTGCTGCCTCCAGTGATCAAACAAGAAAATTCTTCAAAAAATTAATTTTAGCTTTTCAAAACAATTTTATTGGCAATGTGTATCTTCAGAAGAGGAGCAAGAGCATTGCAAGCAGGGGAAAGTCCCTCTCACTTTCCTTCCAGCATTAAACTGAATCATTTGGTGTTTTCTCCCCAACAGCTAATGACTAAACATCCTGCAAAACGCCTTGGCTGTGGCCTGGAAGGTGAAAGAGACATCAGGGAACACACCTTCTTCAGGAGAATTGACTGGGAGAAATTGGAGAACAGAGAGATTCAGCCACCTTTCAAACCTAAAGTGGTGAGTGAGATGCCAGCTCCTTCCCTTCCCTCACTGCCTGTGGCTGCAGCCCTGCTCCCCGTGGGGTGAGATTGCTGCTGGGGCTGCAGATGTGGGGCATGGCTAAAATGAGGCCATTTGATAAGGGCAGACCTGAGCCTGCTCATGTCTGGCCCCGTGTGCTGTAACCCAGGGAGCTCTGTGCCTTACACAAAACCCTCTGGGAGGTTTGAGCCCTGCCTGGATGGTCACACACTGCAGGAGGAGCTGAAAACTGGGAAAATTGGCACACCCCCATCAGCCACTTGAGACTGGTAATAAATGTGGTTAACAACTGTCTCCTCTGAGCAACATCTGAAGGCAGGATCTGACTGAGGGATTTGGATTAGAGGGGTGAATTTCCTCCATGGTTGGCTGCCCAGCAAAGGGGGTTTTATTCCCCATCCTACAGCAATGTCTGCTCAGTCTGTAAGAATAATCCCTGGTTTATTTTCCATGATTATTACTGGTTTGCACACATGTATCTACAGGAACATTTTAGTAAGGCAAGCAAGTGGAAAGATGTCCTTACCCTGAGAGCTGTTTGCATAATAGAATTGGAAGAGCTTTGCTTGTTGAGCCAGAATTTCTTTCAGCACATACTGTGCTTTATTGACAGGCAAAGAGAAGACTTTGCACACAAGAATACAAGCTTTAAGGAACAGCTGTAAATTGTTATGTCCTAACATTGAATCTTTCTTCTCTAACCCTTTTATTGTTCAGCTGAGAATCCTGGCTGGCTTTAGCACCTCAGGTGTATGGTGGCTGGTCTGTACACTGATTTATTTGCCAATACAGACACACCAGTGAGGTATCACAAACTCAGGAACAGAGGGATGCCAATATCTGAATTATTCTCCACTTTTTTCATACAAGTGACTTTTTCACATCACCAGGAGGAGAGTTGCAGCTGAGAAGGGTGTTTAGTGCCAAAGGAAATACATTTGTGCTATGGTGTGGATTTTGCATGCAGGGAAGGGTGTAAATGAGTGAAGAACTTGTGTGGTGCTGCCAGCCCTGCCCAACCCAGAGGTGGCTGTGCCAAGGGGAGCTACTCTTTAGAGGATATCTTATGGAAGATTTTTATTCCATGGTTCTCAAGTCACATTTAAAGCTGATCATAAAGCAGACCTACCTTCACATCTGTAAGTTTTATTAGCTCAGGAGCTGAGTGCTTAGACTCTCCTTGAAGTTAAAAGTAACACCAGAATGAAAGTGCTAAAAGTGTGGTCTGGTTCCATCACAGCTCCCTGGCAGATCCTGGCTCCTCCTCAGAGCAGCTGTGCTCTGTCTCCCTGGTTATCATGACCTGGTTTGTTTGCACAGGCTGCTATTAAAATACACTGAGGAGGATTCACACGGAGCCCGACTCTCCTAGACAAAAATAACTTAAAATCCAAGTCTAGTATTTACATACCCTATGCACAACTCATTTCTGGTGATTGCTGATGCTATTTATATCAGCATCATACAATTATAGAATCGTTTAGGTTGGAAAAGACCTTCAAGATCATCGAGTTCAACCTTTATCCCAGAACTGCCAAGCCCACCACTAATCTGTGTCCATAAACACTACATCTGCACACCTCTTAAATCCCTCCAGGGATGGGTATTGGTTTTAGAAAGCAAAAAAACATGCAACCCTTAATCTGTTTGAAGATATGGATGTATTTATTTGTTTGAGGTGGGTTTTTTCAGGAAACCCTTGAAGGTTCATCTTCTCTAGGAAGCACCTTCCTGCAGGAATAATCCTGCTGCTTCCACAGTCCTTACTCAAACACAGAGCTGCAGATTCTGGGTCAGCAGTTGGTTGCTGTAAATAACATGTTCTCTTCCAGATTGACATTTCACAGGTTATAGGCATAGACTGATTATTTGGCAAGAAGGACATTTTACTCATATTTCCAAGTTTAGGAGTTTGAGGAGTCCTGTAATTTCAGTTGTGCTCTAATACTGCAATAATGTTCACAAAGAGGTGCTACTCTTTAATGTGAAGACAAATACATAACTGAAGATGCAAATTTATTTAAAAGTTACTATATCTGCACGCAAAATATACTCATATTTCATGTGATTTATTTCTTAGCCTCTACTAGTATGAGCAATAGTGAGAGACCTAATGGACTGAGGAACTTTGGTTTCAGTGTCCAGCTTGTTTGAATACTTTCCACTTGCTGAAAAAAATAAGAGGAAAAAAATTTTAAAAATAAAAAAAAAGCATAATTTTGTTGCAGGATGATGCTTATCTGTAGAACATCTTTTTAGCAAAAACTTTCCTTTTTAGCAATAACCCTTTTGTGGCTGCTCTGAGCTGGCTGTTGTGCCCCTAAATTAATTTGATTTAATTTGGAGATACATCAACCATCATGCCAATGATTCAGAGATTTTTCCCTTGCCAAAGTTCAGCTCTTTCATTCTTGTTCTTCAGAGATTCTGTCCCAAAATGCAGAGGCTCAGTGGGCACCAGGGCATTGGATGAGTGGTGCAGAAGAACCCTGGGTGGAGAAAGCAGAGCCCCGTTAGCTTGACCATGGTGCAGTGTCCCTCTGCTTGTGTTCTTCCAAGGCTGGACAAGTGTCCTCTGTGAGCACTGGGCTCCAGGAGCTGGGCACGTGCTCGTTGTCTGAAATAGGAACCAAGCTGTGCCCCAGGCAGCAGAAGTTCTCTGCAGCTCAGCTCAGATGGCAGGTCCAGCCCAGAACCTGCCAGGTGCTTTGCAAGAAGGTTGGAAACGGTGGCTGGGCTGTTTCCAGGAGAGCCAGACCTCTCACCCTGAGTCCCCTCAGTGGGCCCCTCTCCAGTGCATCCTCCTATAAATGCACAGATTTACTGGTGTTGCATTAATTCAGAAAAAATCAATATTTAATATTGTTCTATTGAACGAGCCTTATTCTGCCCTTTCCAAGTTATCCTCTGAGTCTGAAGATAATAATGTAATGTTACCTTTATATCCACATGCAGGGATGTTGAAGGGATGGACAGAGAGGAAAGGGTCAGGAACAACAGGAAGAAACATTTCCTGCCTCTGTCACACACCTGCTTTGTCCAAGATCTGTTACAGTAGTTCTGAGATGAGCACATTTACCAGTTTTCCCCTCACCTCTCCACAATATTCAATGCCTAATTTTCCTCAAATATTCATTTTTTTCTTGCACACAAGCTGATTTCATTCTGGTACCACCTTCCTCTTTTTTAGCATGCCTCTGACCATACTTCCCTGCTTATCGAGTGTTTTCTGCATTCCTCAAAACTTTCCTTTCTACAAACCTGGTTTCTTTTGTTTTCTGTTCTGAAGGAGTTGTGCTCAGGCTGTGACTGTATTTAACCCCCTCCTTGGCTGGGCTTTGCCAGAAAATGAGTCTCTTATGAAAATAAAGGAGGAAACCTGTGATAGCAAGTTTTGTAACAAGGACCTGTCCCAGATTGTGCTCCCTGCCCAGCCCTCCTGCCCTCCCCAGGACTGAGGCCCTGCTGTCATTTATGAATTTACAGGAGTTTATAGGCTGTTCAGCGAAGAGTCAGAGCATATAAATGAATTGCATCAAGCTTTTTTTGCAGATCCTAAAGGAAACAGACTAACATGAAAAATTTAATTTTGAATTGTAAGGCTTTTAAAAAGAATGAAACGATTTGACAGAGAAAGTATCTCTTGCCAACATATGTTTATAAAAATATTTCCTTTTTCCTTTTGTAACCCAGTAATTCTGAATATTTAAGCCTCTTTATCTCGTCACCTCATGCTGATGGATGGAAACCTTTCTGACTGCTTTTCATCAGGATTCAGCTATTAAAACGTCTCTGTTTGTCTGGGATTTTTTGTCGAAATATCTGAAAAGAAAATTTTCTCTCAACTACTCATAAGAAACAAAGGAAAGCCTTGCATGTATCCTGACAACTCTGCCATTGTTTTGCTGCCTTTTTTCAGCCTTTTTTTCTGTTTTTCTCTTTCTTTGCAGTGCGGCAAAGGGGCTGAAAACTTCGATAAGTTCTTCACACGAGGACAGCCGGTGTTGACGCCTCCGGATCAGCTGGTCATTTCTAACATAGACCAAACAGATTTTGAAGGGTTCTCTTATGTCAACCCCCAGTTCGTGCACCCCGTTGTAGAAAATGTAGCATGAAACAGCAGAACAAATCCTGCCGCGGGGAACAGGTGTAACCCTACAATTTTTAGGCTTTCGCCTTGTTGATTCCATTTGGGCCTGGAAGTTGTAGGGTTAGAGGGTATAAGATGAGGGAAGGGCCACTTAGTCGGGATTTGGGCTTTGCAACAGCAATGTTGTCTTAACAGGAGATAAATTAGTGTACGGTGCCCACTTTTTCTTCTAGAAGTCGCCACTGACTTGTCGAAACTTACCCATGTTTTGGTACGTTCTATATTTTGTAACTTCCCACTGTCCTTTTGCTCCCTTTTCCACTCTGTTGTGTTGGAAAAGTATCTGACACGTGGTCTGAATGAGAAGCCACCTCGAGTATTTATTCCTTGGGGGCAGATGCCGGGAGCTGGGAGCGTCCTCCCCGCGCTCCCCAAGACTTCGGGGGCAGCGGCAGCACCAGAGACTGAGCAGGGTCAGCTCCAGGGGAAAAAGGAATTGCAAAAACGTGGCTGAAAGTGTTTGGAAAATATGGCAGGAAAAAAAAAGTTGGGAATGGGTGGGAGAGGGGATGAAATCAAATTGGACCCTGAGGCTTGGCGAACTGATCCTGTAAGATCCCAAATAAAAGTGCTCGGGTGGTGGCCACATCTCTAGGGGTTTTTGCTAAGAGTAGCATGTGATAAACTCAAGGGTGAAATTTTGTCTTTAATAATAATAATAATAATGATAATAGTAATAATTTTAATAATACTTTTGTGAATTTTAATCTCCATGAGATTATTCTGTGATCCAGGGTGCCATTGTCTGTTCAGTTGGTTTAATTTACACCACTCCTCAAGTTTACTGTTAACTGGTTCTAATACCAATATTTTACTATGAAATTTATTAACCTGGAATGTAAAACAAAACTTATTTACATGTGTTTATTTATAGTCTGCAGTGTAGGGCCGTAAATTGAAGAAAGCATTATGTATACTAAATTACCAAAAAATGCAGCCCCGAGTGACTTCCTGATTTCTCCAGAATAACTCATGAAAATCAAGTGAGATTTAGTCTTAAATAATCAGTTTTAATTCAGAAAACTTTGGGCTATAGAATAATCAAGCCTGAAAGAAGCAGCACCTAAAACTCGTTTTATTGGTAGAATGGAATTTAATACGTTTTACATATGCTTCATGCAATGAATTTTGCATGTTTAGTAATAACTCTTAATAATAAGGGTTAATAATAAGCAGATCTATATTACTGACATAATCGTATCAAGCATAAAGAGTATTATAAAAATTTTATAAAACAACTTGTGCTTTATTTGTGGAAGTTCTTGTTCTGAATGACACCATTTAGATTTAGCTAAATGTTTTCTTGCTATTGTTTTGATTTTTACTTTAGGTTTTGAATATTGTTACTGGCTTAGGGTATAATCTCTTTTTTTTAAAGTAGATACACTTTTAAATAATAATTGCTACCTGCAGGTTTTATACGAGGTTCAATTAGGCTTTCATTTCACATCTGCTTATTACTTGCAGAGAAGGAAATAGACTTTATTTGCAATGATGAACACTGTAATTAATGCAATCTTCTCCTCTCCTATCACTTAGATAAAAAATTTTGATATTTCCTCTTACAACTTACCAGAAGATATTAACTCAAATATCAGTAAATAATGTTTTGTGCATATTTTGGTTTCGTTACAGCATGTAAAATAGTAGTTGGTGCATTTCCCTTTTTTTTTTCCCTCCTGCCTTGATCCCATTAGCAGCCACAGGCACTTTTTGTCTGTCAGATGTGCATGATGATGCCAGAAGCATGATGTCTCTGTTGCTGCATGCGGACTGATTACAATTTTTCCAGCATGTAAACATATTCAAAAAGTAAGATACTTGCCATAAAAGACTTCAATTTATACTAGAATATGTAATAGGGTGGGGTGGGAGGGGAACCTACTTTCTAATCATCTTTTACGACAATAAAACACGGAACCTGTGCCAAAGATTCTGTCAGAAAGATCCAATCCTGCCAGGTGGCAGCCAGAGGGGTGGGTTGGACCTCGGGGGTGACCTGGGTGAGTTTTGAGGGAAACGTGGTCGGATGTGAAGGACGACAGTGTCGAGCTTCTGCACCTGCAGGGCCCTTGGGAAGTGGGGGTTTGGGGCCAGGATGTGCAATCTCCACACTCCAGGAGTCCAATTGTTGCCCTGTCTTAGTCCTTTTGTACCCCCAGCTCTCCCGGGGAGCACCTCGCAGTGATCAAACCCTGACATCCCAAGGTGTGGCTCAAGAGTGTGGCCAACCCAAGGTGTGGCCAACTGACAGGAACTCAGATCATTGCCTAAACAAATGGGACTCCAAACTTTTCAAATATCTTAGGAGTAAAATTTTTAAACTGTTCTGTGTCAAATATGTTGTCAGCCAAGACTGGGAGTTCATTTTCTCCTTTGTGTAATATATACTTCAAAAATGATGGTGTTCACCACAAAGCATGTGGCCTAGTGCAGCATTCATGACTTTTTTTTCTTTTTTTTTTTTTCTGAACATTATTAGCCTGCCAGTGTTTAGTAAAATCTGGGTATCATGTTGTAGAAGACAATAGATTGAATTAAGGTAACAGATTACTGAGTCTCAGATTTTAATAAAGAAGGGGCTCTCAGCTATGCCAGTCTGCCAAGAGGTGCCGTTGTGATTGTTTTAAGAATGTGAAGTGAAAAAGACACTTTTGAAGAAGGAAAATACTGGGAGAAGTACCAGCACACAGGACTGGGGAGTAAGCAAAGCACAACAGGGGCAGAATTGAACCAAGGCAGAAACCAGACAGGAGATCCCCTGGGCAGATGCTCCCACGGTTCTGTTTTCCTGATGGAATCTGAGTTGTCCAGGGAAGCCCCATTGCTGGCACAGCTGTGACAGTCAGTGCTGTCCACACCAGGGCACGGTGTCACTGGGCTGGTCTGACACTGGGACACAGCTGCTCATTTTCTGGCTACTTCTCATAACCAGTTTCTTCAGCCCTTGTGTTTGTCTCCCAGTTTTCCTGATGTAGAAGCAGAAATTCCTCTTTAACGTCGTTACCTCAGGTCCCCGGGCTTGTCACATCCCTGTTGTCTGCTGGAGGTTTCTGTAACACTTAGGAAAAGGTACTGTGAACTCAAGGATCCTGCAGGAGCGAGGCAGGGTTGGATAAAGCAGGGATTAGTTGTGTTACCCCTCACTGCTCTTCCTGATGCCCTCACATGTGAAGGCTCATGCTCTGACCTTTCCCAAGAACTCCCACTGGCTGCTCAGAATCCAGAAATTTACAATGGCAAGGAAAACCTGAAGCATCCAGCCTGAATTTTCACCTCTTTTTAGAGACAGATGTTATTTATACAATATTTTTCACAAGATTTGGTTTTCTAGAGAACATGTATCAACAGAAGGAGAGGCATTAGAGCTGCTTCTCTTTCACTTGTGTTCGATAGCAGCTGTAATCCCAACACCCACATTGCCACCAAGATTCCCAAAAGGAAAACTGAAAATTGCACTGCCCTGAAGCTGGGGTGGAAGTTTTGGGAGCTGTAATTGAAAATTGCACTGCCCTGAAGCTGGGGTGGAAGTTTTGGGAACTGTTTCCATCCCCAGGCTCGAGTCCCAGACGGTTCCAGGGCAGCCCCATTCCTGCCTGGGGAGGCACAGCTCTGCCATGGAAAACTTCCAAGGGGTTTTCAGGGATCAAATGGGACTTAACTGGCTCCTAGGCAAATTTCTTCATTATTCAGGCATCTGGGTGCATTTGTGCATCTTTGAGTCACCAGAGCAGGGTGGTGGGATTCCAGGACAACCATTTCACCCACTGGCCAGGCTCGGTGCTCTGAGCAAGGCTGGCACATATGTGAGAAGGAGGGAGCACATTCCCATAATAAAATACTCCTTCTTAATCCAGTTTGGAGGAGAAATGCAATTTAGCTTTCTGATCCTTCATTCTTTCCAGAAATACAATTGAATTTCCTTTTACAAACTGAAGAAAGTTCTTCTGGAAATCAGCTGTTAGTTTAAAAAAAGCTCATCACGTCTGAATGCTGTTGGCCTTTGAAGTCCATCCTGTCTTTTGGGGTGAATCCAATTCAGTAATGCTGGGCTTTTATAAAATTAATAAGGTCGAGCAAGAGAGGAACTTGTCTTCTAGCTGGAAAGATGACATGCCCAAGGATGGAGTGGTTACCTCTTGCAAAGTGTTTTCTGAGCTGGTGCCTCTGGATGCAATCCCAGTTAAATGCCATAGGAGACACATGCAGTGAGCAGGGGGGAAGATCCTCCTTATTGTGCAAAGCTTAGCATTGGAAATAATAATAATAATAATAATCAAATAATAAAGTTTTGATATGAGTAGAAAGCATATTTGCAGTATATCGAGTTTACAGTGGGCTTTTGGACCTGCCAGGAAACTTGTGGAAATATTTAATGTGATTTTCAGTTCTTTTAGTCATTAGCATAAGTTATTGTACATAGGTTTTTTGTCTCTTTGCAAACGTGGCTGTGGGCTGTGTTTGATGTGTCCCCTCAGTAGGTGGGCACTGAGCTGCCAAGTAGTCAAAAGTAGACAAGCTAAAAAGCACTTTTTTTCCCTCGGCCCCACACTCATAGATGGGATCTGAAATAGTTGAGTTGCAGAAATAAATAAGATGTGACTCCATGAACATGCATGATTCCCTCACTGTGCCAGTAACAATTGGGAATTAAAGAGCCTTATCAGGAATAATCATCATGCACTACAGCCCTCCTGTTCCCAGGAAAACCTTGAGAGGGAGAGGGCCACTTATTAACCTCTGCCTCAGTTACCTCATCTGTAAAATGGGGGTAATAATACTTACTGACCTCACAGGGAGGGGTGAGGACTTCTTAGGCAATGTTTCTAATTCACTTTTAACCTGAAAAGAGTTGTGTAAGTATTATTATAATTTTTAATATTAAATCAGCTTCTTGGATTCACATGGTACTGCTGGCTATACCATGCTGTTTCTACTTTTTTATAGAATTTTAGTAACTCTGCTGAAACCGTTTGAAGAGAAATAAAAGCAGATCTGATACGTTTCTTACAGAATCTGGAGTCCAGCTTTTGTACCTGGAGTCAGGGTGTGGTGGGGCGTGATGCTTGCTGATGGTGTAGGTCAGCTGCACTTACCTCTTTTCCAGCTACTGAGATTTTTATGTGCAATTTAAAAATTCCATGTCAATGGAAGTCTTAGCAGAACTGATTCTTGGAGGGGGAGATTCCCTTTGGGTAAATAAAGTCAGCACAGCTGTTTTCTAGTACCGTTTTTACTGACTCCTGCTGAAGGAGGAGCTCTGTTCTTTGTGCAGCCGGTCCGTCCATGACAGGTCAATATTTTATTTTGATATTTTAATGTATTTCTGTATTGTAAATGCGTCTTTGTGCTTTTCTTTTTTCCTTGTCTGTGACACCATAGTTCAAATTTAAAAGAAAACTGCTCCAGAAGCTGGTTTTTTCCTTCCACTGATGTCAGTTGACCTAAATAAATAAATTAAGTCTGTTAATGATTTGAAACAGTGCAGGATGAGTAGCAACAATATTGACACTCAGCTGTCACTGAAGCTCATTTCTCACTCCTATTACATTGGGCACTCTGCAGCTGATGTTTCATTACTTTTATAATTATTAATGACAGGAACATTTTAATAGAAAGGAAAATGATGTTCCTGATCTTTACAAACATTTTCCTGAGAACTATTTGAATTTCTTTTCCTTCTCTCTGAACCCCATGAGGCAGCACTGCCGAGAGCTCCGTCCTTCCAGAGCTTCACACACTCCTGGCTCAGCTTCCAAGGCACCCAGGGAGCCACAGATCACTGGGTGCTGAGTGCTTGGCCAAGAAAGAGCCCCAATTCAGTGAAAATATTCATTATATTATATGTCCATGCCCATTGTTGGCCTTGGAGCAGAAAAACAATGTTCTTGCAGGGATAATAAAGATTTAATCTATGGCTCATTCCCTACCAAGCCTTTCATTTATTTACTCCTGTACTATCAAAATGAATGTAAAAAAACCCCAATTTCAACAAAGTGGAGCTTGTTGGCTCTTTTTAAAATGTGCATTTCCCTACCCTCTGTGGTTTTGCACAAGAATACAGAGAACACCTGAAACTTCTCAAATGACTGTATGTTACTTTAGTGGTTTTTTTAAATATGCAGTAATCCCACCTTGAACTCATTAATATTTTTAATATTATTTTAAGACCCAAATGTTGTATTTATGCAGAGGAGGACGTTATTTATTTTCATATCATTTATGTGCAAGATGCTACCAAAAAATTTGGAGAGGCCATTCATTTTTCAAAAGATTAAAAAAAAAAACATTGGAAGTGTAGTGGGCAAGACTGATGTACAAATTACAGCATCTTTTTTGTTTGTTTGTTTCATAATTCACATTATCTTCAATCTTTGTTTGCATGAAATGCTTTTGTTAAGTATTAATTGTAGTTTCAAAGCAAGTGTGTATGAATAAAAATACTGATCATTACTTTTGTGAGAGTTTGGTCTGCCTTTATGAAATTTCCTTTCAAAATTGACTCCCCCAAGACCACAGGCTGCAGAGGTTGGTGTGATCAGCCCCAGAAGTTGCCCAGTCCATTGATTCTTCATTCAGGCACAGGATTTTAACCTGGGCTCATTTTTAATCCTTGTTAATGAATCAAGAGGGGAAAAAAGGCTTAACTGTGGAAAAGATGGATCTGTAAGAGGATTTCTGTGTGCTGACCTCAGTGGTGCTGGGCTGCTCCAGGTGTGGTGCCACAGGGAAAAGCAGCCCCAGGAGCCAAATGAGGTCTCAGATTGGAGGGTCTGGTTCAAAGCCTGATGTGAGGTTGGTGCTGGAGGGATGTTCCCTCCTTGGGAGCAGCCAGACCCAAGAAAACTCCAATTCAATTTGTCCCTTTGAGTGTGTGAGCTCTGGATGGTTCATTCCACCCTCTGCTGCTCCTTCCTGGGAGGAGGGGCTGTTTCAGGGATTAACGACCCTCAGGGACCCTCCTTTGGAATGCAATCCCTGGTTTAGCTCTCCTGGGGACAGGACACGACCTCCCAGTCCCAGCAGCCACGTTCACCCCACGTCCACCAGCCTCATTTACACTGACATGGTTTGTTTTCAAAACTTGAAGGCAATGTCCAAATATTGTGACAACTTGTCAGACAACTCCCCTTCCTGCCTGCTCTCACAGGATTGAATCTCATGCTAATTCAGTTATTGGGTTCGTTTAGTTTGTAGAAGTCTGGCTGAGTTTGCCCAAAGGAACGGTCGAAATTCCAGGGTTTTTTCCCAAAGAGTCGGTGTTTCCAGGCTCCTATACATCTGTCATCGAACGTGCTCAGCTTCTGGAGCCCGTGGACACATCTCAGACCTCAGGAGCTTTCTGCACAGCAGAACAGAGACTTTGGGGAGGTGTCACTGCCCTGAGCTCGTGGACACAGAGCTGGTGCCTCCAGGGCAGGAGGAAGGGGGTCCTCAGCTGTCCATTCGGCCAGAGCTGCATCTCCAGCCCCTTGGCTGGGTGAGATTTGTGGCCAAACCACCCCAAATGCCCATCCATGGAGTCGTTGGCTCTTGGAGTGAGAGCTTGGACATGAATGAACCTCTGAACACTCTCCTTGGGGAAAGACAAGCCTGGCAGAGGCGTGGGTGGCTGGAGATGGACTCACAGGGGTGGGAGAGCCCCCGGCCACCCCATGGCCACACTCTGCACCCTCCCACCTCACAGTGGTGGTCTCATGAGCAGGACAATCCCCCAGCTCCCAGCAGGATGAGTCAGCTGTCACAACAGGGTGGTGAGAGCCTGCGTGGGCTGCTCTGCTGTGAGCCTCAACACCGTGACAGGGTGGGGAAAGGGGGGAAATATCTATAGCAGTGCATCTTTGTTTGACTTTTTCTAAGCTGGCAAGATTAGGCTGATGGTCTGGGAAAAATGAAGAGTTAAAAGCTTCTGCAGGAGAGGCTGAAGCTCTCCATGCCTGCCACATCCATGTGTGACAGCATCTCCATCAGGAATGTTTCCAGCATGATAAATCACACCAAGTGTTCGTGCCTGCCTCCCCCGGCCCCAGCCTCTCTTTAGAGATTTGGGTATTTGATTCAGAAATCTCAGAATATTTTTGCAGAGCTGGTGTGTGAGCTGCAAATAAAGCCAGCTCCTCTGAGAACTGCTTGGGTAGCTGAAATGATGACTGCATTAATTACCACGAGGTAATTATAATCCCACCTGCTCCCTGGGGAGCCATGGTAAAGCAAAGGCAAATCAATCAGGGGCCCAAATCAGGACAGCTGTTGCCATGTGTGGGTGGCTTGTCCTCAAAGGGATGTTTTCCCTGGCTGCATCTGTCACTTGTCACCTTCCCAAAGTGGTGCTGCACCCAAAGAAACTGGGGCTCTGACCAGGAGATCAGTCAGCAGCAGGGCTGGACCCACAGAGTTTCCTGCAAAGGTTTATTTTTTGCCTTTTTTTTTCCCCCTGCTTTTTCAAAAGAAGGGCATGGAATGAGGCAGATCTCGTGGGAAATGAGTCAATGCCGTCTCCTGGGACTTGCTGCATTTGCTGCCAGGGTGACAGTGTCAGACACCAGCTGCCACTTCCAGTGCTCGTTACTGGTCCCTGAGTCAGTGCCTGCCATCCTACCCCAGGAGAGGCTCTTGCACAGAGTGATGAAGGAGAGGAAATAATTCCAAAGCCAATTTAAAGCACCCTACCTGGGTGAGGAAAAAAAAAAAAAAAAAAACCAAACAAACAAACCCACAGTGGAAGTTTGCTTAGAAATATTTTAGATCTTACTCTTGCCCATCAAGGCTGGCAAAAATCACCCATCTCTTCACATGCTGGTAATGAATTTTGTGTGTGTGTGTGTGTCAGAGAGAGAGAGATTGGCCCACATCTGTCCTATCTTTCCTATTTTCCCTATTTGAGGACTTGATCCCTCCCCCCTTACCGTGCTCCTCTATTCAGAACACTCCATAAAACTCAGTGCCCATAACCGGGAGGCTTCCTAATCCATATAAAACATTCTGCAACAATTTATATAAAACCTCATTAAAGCTTCAACATTTTCAGTGACACCTCCAGAAAAACACTCTTTTAACAGGATTCATTTGCTTCTCCTTCAAGAGTAACCGTGTCTGGGACGCTGATTACGTGTGAGTTCAGGAAAAATCCATCAGAAACAGCTATAAAAGCAACCAGCAAGGAGTGCAAGGGCAGAAGGAAGGAAAGGCCAGCAGTGAGAGCATCCCAAAACTCCTTGGATCAGTTCCTGGTCCTTTTGGGATAAGTCATTTAGCATTCTTGTGCCTGATTGACACTAACATCATTAAAAGATTGGTAATGAATTTCAGAGCTATATAAATCACACGGAAAACTATTACCCTTAATACAAGCGTTACAAGGCTTCAATAATTAATGTCATCTAAACTTCTTTCCAAAACATGACCTTTGAAATCAGATTGCTGTGGCCAGAGCCATCCCTCATCCTGCAAGCAGCTACTTTCCAGCCAGCCTGGGAGGCTGCAGTGGGGCTTTCTGGGGAACCTGGATGGGTCCAGTCCCAAGGACAGCTCCCAGAGGGAACCTGTGTTGGTGGAGCCTCCACTCCTTGTGCAACAGGATAGCAGAAAACACCAGTAGTGAGAGAAAATCAATTCCAGCTTGTCTCGTTGCAGGGCACCACCCTAAAGGGTGAAAGGGTGGAATGTGGGCACTCCCTGCCCTTTCAGACCTCCTTCGCTCCCATGTGGAGATGCTCAGATTCCCAGGCAGCCTGGGGTGCTGGTGCCTGGAACACCACGGGGCTAAAGGCTGCACCTGGGAAAACCCCTGACCTGGCACATCCTCCTCTTTCATGAGGTCAGTTTAGCCCCGTATGTAACAGAGGGTATTTTATTCTAAATAAAATCTCTGACTTCCATTCACACGTGTGCCTTTGTTGTTCCGTGAGTCAGAGCCGCTCGGGGAGGCTGCGAAAGGCTCCGCACATTTATATTTTTTTTTTAGGCTTTCACACAGCATGTGGGTGCTGGGTTAAAAATACTGTGGCACCTCTCCTTGAGCTTCCTCCCAAGCAGCGGATCCAGGCAGAGGGATGTGCAGGGGAAACGGCAAATGGAGCTGCAGCTCCAACAGCCCACGGAGTTAATTCCTTTAATTTAGTCATGGTGCAAGCGGGACGTGAAAACCCACCCGGAGAGAGGAGAAGGGCTGGTGTTCCTTAGTGCCGTGAGTTTTACGTCTTTCCCTGTTTCCAGCGTTTGAAAAAGAAAACAATAACACTGCTGGGGTAAGGAGCAGAAGTTGTGCTGGCTCCTTCCACACCACAGGACCTGGCTGGAGCAGCCCATCCCACCCATGGGTGCTGCAGGTGTGGATCCCAAAGCCAAGCTGCTGGTGCCAGTTTTGCTGTCCATTGTGAAATAACCCACAAACACCATCCATGAGAAACAAAAATCTCAAAAGTCTCCCTGAGTAAGTGGTTCCCAGCCTCTGGAAGCTGCTCCGTGGGTTTCCTGAGCGCTGTGGCTGCTCTGCCTCTCTGCCGTGCTCCGGCGTCTCCCCGAGCCTGCCCCCGGCCGTGCTGCCCACGAAATGACAAAAAATAGCAAGAGCCGAGGCAGCTGGCATGGAGCATCCGTCACCTCCCACACAAGTCACAGCAGCTCCAGCATCCCAGCTTGTTGCATTTACCTGCTCGCTCTCCTTTCCTCGGGCAAACACTGCAACTGCTGGCTGAGGCAGACCTCCCCTCCCTGTGCCCAAAGTGCTTCTCACAGCCTGGCGTGCAGGTAAAGTTGCTCAGTAGCTGTTGTCTGACACCAGATCAGAGCCATGGGTGGGCTCAGGGGTGGCTGCCCTTTGCTGGGTGGATTTGCTGTCCGAATAATTCAGCATGGAGCGAATTTGAGGGAGTAGGAGGGGAGGCAAACCTGAGGTTTCCTACCAGCTGGGGCCCCAAGGACAGGACCAGACCTTTTATTTCATAATAACCTGAGTGCCTTCAAGGTGGCTTCTGTTGAAAGGGAAAAGACCAGGGAAAAGCATCCCTGCAGGTGTCACCTGTCAGAATCAAACTCTTGTAGCTGAAATGAGCTGGGCCCACCACCCCCCATTGCACTGCTGACAGCCCAGGGAGAGCTGCTGTAACGAATCACTTCTCTTCTTAGCCACTAACAAAGCTCAAATCCCTCCTCAGTAATGATGTTTGACCTTGGGTGCATCCTAAAAGCTGCTGCTGAGGTGTCCGTGGAGCTTGTAGCTTCCAGACTGATTTAAGTGTGGTACAAAAGGCTGCTGCGGTGGCACAGGCTGGCAGAGCTGCTCTGGCTGGGGCAGAGTCCAGCCCTGCAGAGCCTGGCACAGCTGCAGAACATCCTGGGATGGGCAAGGTCCCACCCAGCTTCACTTGCCCCACATGTGGCTGTGGAGGAAGATCCAAAGGAGGAAAGAGCCCAGAAGGAACAGTGGGAAGTGGGGGTGGCAAGGTGATGCTGCCAGCTGGTGTTATGTGAAACAATAAACCAGAACAGCTATTGCAGGATTTGCAAAAGTCCTGCCCCAAGGTTTAGGGGACACTGAGAAGATGTAAAGTGCGGATTGTCCTGTCTGGGATAGCCATGCCAAGCTTCTGTCCAAGAGAAGCATTTTCCACTTCGCTGCTTTTTCCCATCATCAGGAAAATACGTTATGGGGAGGAATTCTGGAGAGCTGCTAATGAGGTAGGAGAGTTTAGCTGTGCTGTGGGGTTTGGGGAGGCATCACTGGCAGTCTCTTTCATCCTGGCCCTGGAATGCCTGTGGGAAATGCTCCTGGTGTGACTGTGGGCATTGTGCACGTGCTTTGCCAGGGCAGAAGTTGCTGTGTGGGACAAGCAGCAGCAGCAAACCCACCCGAGTGTTTCAGTGCAAGTACATTTGCATAGAAGCAAAGGGGAGGGGAGGAAACTGAAGCTCAAAATGTGTATTTCTAATTGATTATATGCATGGCTGCTGGGGGCCTCTCACACTGTAATGGTTAATTATGTCACTGTGGGAGCCGTAGCTTCATTTGTGTTGTATTCAGATGATCCTGCCCAGAGCCCAGGCAGCAGCAGAGCAGGTTGTTTGTCTGGAGAAAAATGAAGGTCTGCTTTGTTTGGAGTTTTTTTAACAGTATGGAGAAAAGAAAAATGATGAGCAGCCAATTACTGTGTTAAAACCATCTACCCTGATAGCACATCCGGTTCTAACAAGCCTCCTGTAGCTTTGGGATTTTATTGGTAATTCCCTGCTCATGATCTCCATCCCAGGGAAGCCTCTTCCTCCTCGGAGTCCCAGAGGGCATCGCCCCTTTGGCTGCCTTTTCCAGCACAGAATCCATTCTGCTGACCAAATCCCTGCTTTGTCCTTACTGTCAAACCCCCAAGGGATTTGCTGCTTTAAATTATTCCTCAAATGTGAAGAAGAGCTCAGGAAAACATGCTGAATTCACTATAACTGAAGTATTGCTGTAACTTTGTGTGAAAGAACTTACATGGCGCAGTCCCTCAAGGACAAATAACCAGAAACCTCCTACTGGGAGGCAGTTTTCTACCAGTCTGGATCTGGAACTTGCCTGTTTTCGGCTCTATGACGTTCTGGTTGAAGAAATCAAAACTTCCACATCTGCATCAGCTTCTGTTCTTTCTGTAAATCAGAGCTCAACACAAGCCCGAGCACACGGCTCCATTGATTCCAAACAAGCCACCCAACAACACCTCCTCCGCATCTCATATCTCACTTTATTTTGAGTTATTCTATTTAAAGCAGTCATGTTTTGCTAACTGGGGACGCCTCGGCAAAGATGCAGCACGTTTTAGCCAGAACACTGGGAGCTGGGGACCGTGGCGCGTGTGCCAAGCCCCTGCAGAGACTGAGCTCTCCCTGAAGAAATTTCCACACAGTCCCGAGCTCCGGGATGGTGTCCATGAGCTCCCCGTGCCCTGCTCCTGGGCTGGCTCCTCCTGCAGCAGGAGTTCCCACATGGTGCGTGACCCTTTTCTTGTCCTTCCCGCTGTATCCAAGGAAGTGTCCCATTGCTGGACACCTCCATGGAGTTGCATCCTTGTTCTTGGCTCTGTTTCTCATTTTCTATGTGTTTTGGCTGAATCACCCAGCCTGGCAGGGGTTTCCAGAGCCCATAGCATCTGCCCGTGTCCCTCTCTCCATTAGCCCTGGCTCTCTCCCTGCCGTGGTCCCAGCCCTGCCAAGCTGCCTTTCCCCAGCACACTGGCTTGCTGCCCTCCAGTCCTCCCCGCTGTCTGCTGTGTCCTTAGCTGTGGATTTGACACTGGTGACTGGAGCCAGTTTTCCCTTCCCCAGCTCCCAGAGGAGTCGTGTCCTGGGAAGTGCAGCCCACCCAGCACTGGGAGCAGAGTTCTCCAGGTGTGAGGTGCAGAGGGGCTGCGGGTGCAGGGAAGGGAGGAGGCACAGAGGGGCAGGAGCAGGGCTTGGCTCCCACCCCTGCCCCAGTGGTGAACGGGAGCCACCAGCTCAGGGACTGGGGACAGTTGGGTGGAA